>MU912115.1:0-28652 GCA_036418165.1 Cooperia oncophora | reverse complement strand
GAATGTTGGACGAATAAGTTGATCGTCTTCGTTTGACATCGCTATCATTTCCATGAGTTCTGAATTAGGCGTGATGAAGGTGAGTTCTTAAAGCCATTTAAATAGGGACGTACTTGCATAGCTTTTTCCTCGCTCGTGGAATGGAGGGACTCGGAACAAGATCTGATAGAGAACCATTCCAAGTGAGTAAATATCGGCTGACTGTGACCCCGATGGGAGATACTTTCGTGTCACCAACTCACGAATGATTTCTGGCGCTTGTTGGACATATTCTGAAGAAAACGCAGAAATAGACTGATCGAAACTATTTGAGCGCATGGAGCAAGCTCATATGAACCAAAGTATTTCCTCTGAAGATCGCAGTAAATGTAGAGAAACTGTAAATAATGTCATACCTCAGTTTTAGGTTATATTTGTATGCACGCGATGACGCGCAAAGACGTGTTAAGACATGTTAAACTATCATACTTATAGTGGCACCAAAACCGTTCCACAAGATGAAGCATAATTTCTGATGCACTCTATATTCCGATGACATTTGGAAATCGTTTCCTTCCACGGATATTATTTAGTAGATCGGATCGGCCGGCTTCGCCGGCCGATCCTCCTTCCGGTGTGAAGTGGGTCCCGGTGAGAAGTTTTCCGATCCTCCTTCCGGGTGTGAAGTGGGTCCCGGTGAGAAGTTTTCCATGAGAGGGAGGGCCAGTCGGATCGGCCGGCTTCGCCGGGCGAATGGTCGAAAAAAATTGTTTTGAGAATTACCGCACTTTACCGTTTCACTTCTTGTATATACCCCCTAGAAAACAGTCATCAAAATTTTCTATGCGGCACTATTCTTAGTGATGAGGAATCGCAGAATAAACTATTGCAAACGGTACCAACCATTTGGTATACTCCCTACGGTTATCCCTCACTAACTTCATCTGCCAAACCCTTTTACAGTTTCACCTTACTCCCCATTTCGTGGGGTTTTTCGGATGCGTTTTGAGGGCTTTTGTCCTCGGCATCGCACCCCCCGGCGAACGACCCTTCCATCCCGGATGTTCTTCATTGATTTCGTCCGCCAACTTGTTGCCTATCATTTGCCTTATTTTCCACTCTCCGGGCTCATTTGGAACCGAGTTACGAATTTTTGAATGTTTTGTGGCAAGCACCGCCCACCTATGGAACGCCCCGCCCATAATGGGTGTGTCTCACTCATTTCGTCCGCCAACTGATTGCCTATCATTTGCCACATTTTCCACTCTCCGGGCTCTTTTGGAACCGAACTACGAATTTTTGAAAAATGTAGCTCACAACTGTGCGCACGCCCCGCCCACAGTGGGCGGAGCTTAGCTCAGTTCATGTGTGTTCCGTACATCTTGGCCCATGCCCTACTCACCCACCCCTGACCCGCCCCCTCAAAGTGGCTCTTCAGGTGATCCGAATTTCCGGACAGACAGACAGACAGACAGACAGACAGACGACAGACAACTTCTGGTTTATATATACAGGGGATATATGACCATCCAAAACTGTTAGCACTTGTCAACGTGGTACATCAGCGTTCACTCAATACGTTGATGTTTTCAGGATGATCCCGCACTACGCACTTGAGACATCGTTTTCAACTGTGAAAAGATTTTCGCTTCGAATCTAGCCACCAACCCCTCAATTGAGTTGGGGTTAGAAGAGGTAATCGTTAATGCCACCGGAAAAGGCAGTCTCCAGCAAAAAAGAAACTCTCTCAATCCGTGAAGGATCGTCGCTGGATGAAAACTTTGCTTGTTTTGTGAGGCAGACCTGAAAATTCATCGCAAGTTTTTAAAGAAAAGTGCTGCAGAATGTTCCCAAGTCACAAGGTTATTTTGGGTTCACTTGTGCTTACAGCAAGCTTCTAAAATACCCGCCCTAAATATTCAAAAAAAGAAAAACGCAACACGCTTTTTTTTCAAACTTTTTCCATGTAGAAGTCTATATCATTAGGTTGAGCTCGTCGAGATCTACAAGATGGTGTTCTTAAGCTTGCAAATTCCAATTTTGAAGTCTTCATTCCATTGAAGTACTATAAATTAGGGCACTCATGAGCGAGTGACTCTGGCTTTAATTATAACCAGATGACAATAGTGGGAAATGTAAACATTCAAGGATCAAGTAAGCGTAGCAGAGTATTTCCGTAAGAAATGATTGAGAAACAGTTAGTTTTGTTTCCCAGATGGCAACGTTGCTGGTCACAACGCTGCCAGTCTTTTTATAGGAATGTCGTCTCGTCAGGTGCCGAGGTCGATGTCATGTTTCAACTGCGGTGGCACTGGACACTTTAAACGGCGGTGCCCGTCGCCGTACTCGTCCTGCCCGACGTAGTCTCCGCGAGTTCGCGATCATATTAACTCTTCTGCCTTCCTTCTCTCCACGTAGGGTCTTTACTCCTCGGTCCAGTCGGACTCGAGATGATTTTGAAGAAGCTCGCAACAAAATCAATGCTCTTTCCATCTCTCTGCGCGAAAAAGAGGAGGCGCTAGATCAATCTACCGCCCGAGTGGCGGCTCTTTTGAAGCGTAACGATGAGCTCTCTCGGTCTATTTTTGCTGGAGCCTCTCCATCCACGTCTAGTTCATCCAGAAATGGGGTCAAGTGTCAATGCTTTGCTTCTGTGTTTAGTGGCCGCGGTTTTGCTGCCTTCGGGCAGCGCGCAACCAGCGTGGTTTTGCCCACCGGACTCCCAGACTCATTTGTTCCGCGTCCCCCTGGCTTACAACTGTTCCCGCCTTATACCGGATCTTTCGTCTCCCCACGTAACCTTTCTATTCACCTCTACCGACCAAATGCCAAGCGCTACGACAACCTCCACCATCTTGCACAGCAGCCTCGCTGTGCAAGATGGTGGAGCAGACTGTGGCCTACTCGGTTAACTTTTTCGGCGCTCGCTTTGAGAACCATTCCACCATCCACAAGGCGGTTTCCGTCGAGCATTGTCGACTCATGGTGCAGCACAAGAAATGTGAGTACGGGACACTTTCGACCGCAGGGAGCATCTCTGCAACGCTTCACGACTTTTCGAGTCAATTTCACGACTTTTCACAAAATCATGACTTTCCAAAACAGATTCGAGACTTAGTTACCCATGCCTTACTAGACACTACTGCAAGCCCCGCCCCTATAGCCACGCCCACATTTCAGCGTGGTCGTGATTTTTCAAATTTTATTTTATAACTTCTGCTTTTGTGACTTTTTTGCACTTTTGTTATTTTACAAATACACAAAGAAACACCAGCTGAAAATGACTGTACATCGGCACGTGGGCAACTCAGCCTATTTCTTGAAGGGTTTGTTGCAGAGTTCGACCTTTCATGTCTTTTTTGAGCGCCATTGTTTTCACTCCCACTCTCCACAACGAAGGTACTCGTAGACGCGCATTGAGGCGCTGAGGCACAGACACTCTACCCCATGTTTTTCGAGCTCAATTCGTAAGGCGTAACTACTAGCAAGCGAAGACGGCGGCAGAG
Source organism: Cooperia oncophora (assembly GCA_036418165.1). Lineage (NCBI taxonomy): Eukaryota > Metazoa > Nematoda > Chromadorea > Rhabditida > Trichostrongylidae > Cooperia > Cooperia oncophora. Next base: position 25,167 of record MU912115.1, on the reverse strand, counting down.
AAGAGTTTGGCTGCCGTAAAAGCCGCCTACCACGAAGAAGTCAGCAAGGAACTGGAGTCGCGCCACGGTGAGCGGCACCTGTACCAACTCGCCAAATCTCGCCACTGCCAAATCGGATATGGAGAAGTTCTTTGGCAAGAAGACGAAGATGGTCACCTTCTGATGGATCGAAAGAGCGCTACGCAACGATGGCGTGAATACTTTGAGAGCATCTCAACAGTAGAATTCACTAATCCGGCTACCCCTGTACCTCACCAACATATGTCCCCGTTCAGAAGATAGCCGTACAGGAAAAGAAGCGGCTCTGAACAAGATGAAGCAGTCAAAGCAAAGCAGCGGTCCCTGATGACTTGCTTGCTGATCTGTGGAAGTCACAACATTGGTTTTGTCTGTGGCTGACAGTGGCTGACAAAGCTCTTCAACCAGATCGTTAAAGAGAAAAGGGCCCAAAGACTGGCAACAGAGCGTGACGATCCCGATTTGGAAGAAGAAGGGCAGCCCGGCAGATTGCTCGAACTACCGTCCAATTCGCCTTCTCTCGCACACTATGAAAATCTTTGAGCGAATTGTTGACGCCCGTGTTCGTGATATCGTCCAGCTTTCCACCAATCAGTGTGGCTTCGTGGTAGCACCGTCGACGCCATACATGCCGCTCGCCTATTGCTGGAGAAACACCGTGAGAAGCGAAAGCCCGTGCATGTAGCCTTCTTGACCTGGAAGGCATTCGATTGTGTGCCGCGTGATGTTATACCAGTCGGCTCGCCGGCTAACGCCGGCGCGCCTCCTTCTGATACGGCCCGGCTGCGCCGGGCGAGCGCGGCTTCGCCGCGCGTATTTTCTTTCACATATTTCTAGACTCAACTGATATCCGCCTTTTGTTCTGTACTCCACTTTTTCCGGTGTCTGAAGTACTCTTGAGCTATTTTACAGATTCTTCGTCTGACTCCGCCCACCTCGGAGCAGGCTCCGCCCACAATTTTTTGCCCCACAATCTTAACCGACGACCCTCTGCTGAACTTAATCCACTTTTTTCCGGTATCTGGAGTGTTCTGGAACCGAGCTACAAACTTTTAAAATGAATACCCTGCGATTTAGGGCAAGCTCCGCCCACTGTGGGCGGGTCTCAACACACTTTGAGCGTGCCCTATATTCGCCAGATATTTACATTCTACACTGAGTTTTTTGCGACTTCCAAACACTCTCGCGAACCGGGTTACTGAATTTTGCGAGAAGCACCGCCCACCTTGAGTACGCCCCGCCCATTTAGGGTGTACCTGCCACAGTTAGTCTGGCGACTCCTTACTAACCTTAGTCCTTTTTTCCCCATCTTTAAGCTGCTCCGGAAGCGAATTATGAACATTTTTCTGCGGAACCCCAAACTTTCGGCGAGTGCCCCGCCCACTGTGGGCGGGGCTTCCCATAGGTCAAGTGTGCTTTTTATTTCTTGTCCCATGCCCTACCTATCCCCACCTTGACTGGACCTCTCCAAGTCGTTCTTCAGGTCGAACCGAATTTCCGGACAGACAAACTTACAAACTTACAAACAAACAAACAAGCAGACAAAGCGAATTATATATATGGGGTGATAGTTCCTTCAGAAGTGGAAATAGCGACTAATGTCTGGGATCCTTCGCGACAAGAAAATGTCAGAGCGCTTCAAGTCAAAGATCTATAGAACTGTTGTTCAACCGATTGCGATATATGCTGCTGAGTGCTGAGAAGTTGATGTTTGCCTCGGTGTGATGGAGATGAAGATGTTGCGCTGGACGGCGGGCGTCACGCGATCGGACCGCATTTGTAACGATGTCGTGCGCAAGAAGTATGGTGTAGCCCCTATAGCTGACAAAAGCGTAACAAGATGCGCTTTTGGTGGTATGGTTATCTGCTTCGCGCGAAGGTTGACACCGTCCGTAAAACTGGTCTCCAGCTCGAACTAGGAAAGCCGCCAAAACGGTGTACCAAACAGCGTCGCGATCATGCATTCAATTGGGAGAAGTGGCGTTGTTATATCAGAAGAGCAGACCTAACCGCTGAAGGAACAAAAGCTGTAGAGGAAAAAGAAGGAGGAGAAGAAGAGCAAGACTTTCTCAAAGTGGTCGGAGTTTCTCACAGCGAGCGGGGCTTCACGTAGCAGTCCAAAGATGCAAGAATTTTGCAAAAATACCAAAATTTCGAGAAACGCCACAAAGGGGCGTGAGGGGGGAGCTTAAATTGCCAGTGCCTCAATGTGCGTCTACTAGTACCTTCGTTGAGTGGAGAGTGGGAGTGAAAATAATGACGCTGAAAAAAGTTACGAAAAGTGGAAGTTGAAGCGAATGAAGCGTCCTTCGAAAAGTGGGCGGAGTTGCCCATGTGCCGATGTACAGTCCTTTTCAGCTGGTGTGTCTTTGTGTATTTGGGAAATAACCGAAGTGCAAAAAAGTCACAAAAGCTTGTTACAAGCAAAAATCGCAAGAAAGAAGTTATAAAATTAAATTTGAAAAACCACGACAACGTCGAGATGTGGGCGTGGCTGTGGGGGCACGGCTTGCAGCAGTGTCTGGTAGGGCATGGAACTAGTCTCGGATCTGTTTTGAAAAGTCGTGATTTGGTTTGGAAAGTCGTGAATTTCATTCAAAAACTCGCATTTTTGATTTAAAAAGTCGTGTATTTGGTTTGGAAAAATCGTAAATTTTGTTTGGAAAGTCGTGAATTCAAGGTGAAAATGGTATATATCGTGGATAGCAGGATTCGTTTACAAACCTAGAGAGATTTCCTTGGAGAATGACTCTTCTCAATCACTCCCCAATCAAGAACACTTTACGTAAGGACTCTTCAGCCCCATTGTACGAGTTGCCCCGATCAGCCCGTTTTATGACAACGAACGGATATCTTGCCACCTCGGGTTCACTAATCGTTTCTTCGCGTCATCCAATAATACCGTTCAACACTGAAAAAAAAAGCGAAAAACACGGTGTACAAAGTGAACTCGTGGCAGAAAATAGCCTCACTGATGGGTGGGACAACTGGAGAGGCATCAGAACTGCCACACGTGTGAGCGCCACAGCTTCACACTTAGGGTGAAACGGCGAATGTGGGATGATCTCAAAGGCGGTGAGCATGCTAATTAGCTTCTTTGCAGACAACGGGAGCAGAGGCACTCTGCTGTGACATCAGTGAAAGGCGGAAACTAGGCACAAAGTTCCCAAAACACCCATCAAATTTCGATCCTCAAAACACTCAATCAGAGAAGTTACGAATCACGTCCCGAGAGTAAACCATTCGATTTTCAAATAAATCACACGTGAAAAAATCACCACGCGAATGTTTCCAGGAAAATATGATGCACATCGCAGTGGAGTAAACTTCCACGACAGTATCAACAGAAGTCATATCACCAAGCGCCCAGAGAATATCTACACATTTTCACGAAGCGCTTAGTCCAAGATTCGTGATCAAGTTGAAAAAAACAGTCAGAAAAGTAACAAGTTTAAATGTTCCAAAACGACGCCTGCTTGCCAAAGAAGCCTCTGCGGAAAAATTATTTCGTCCATTGTCTTTCGTTCCAGAAAAACCTGAAGAAGAAAAAGACGCTATTCAGCCTCATTTTTATTGAATAACACTATCATGGTGAAAATAAGCAACAGTGCATCTTTTTGGCTTGCGGTTGTCGGAATCAGAGTTTCGTCTGCTTGTATATAGGAGCCTTTTTTCAGTTGAAAATGAGTGCATCACGTTACTCCTTTCCAAATCTGCAAAACTCTTTGTTACGCCGTTCATCTTACATCCGTAGGAGTTATCGTTGCCTTGCCTCTGCAAGACTGAGGCACATCTCACAAGCTACAGAGGCGCTCCACGGATCGATCCTTTCCTAATTCATTGATCGTATCTCCAACAGGCGCTAGAGATTGAGCCCCCAAGATTGTCGTAAATAATTAATACCGGGCCACACCGTTTCGGCTATTCGACCTTCCATCAGGGCCTGAAAACTTCAGACATTATCTGTCTCTCACAACGCCCCTCGACGCGTCACCCAACAAATTTAAGCACCTATTCCGAGATTTAGCAAAGCATCCCTAAATGATAATCGATCAAATAAGTTGCAGTAGGCTACCCTAATTCATGCCCACGATCGTGAGACGACCACCCCAAGCTTGTGCAGATACATTAGTGCTGCTACCTCCAGCCCCGACTTATCAGTAGTAGACAAAACGCCCACAGGTCCTGCAAATGGCCGCGAGTTTTACGAGATAGGTGCTTAAACATTCCTCTTTCCATTCATCTGTCTTTCGCGAAATCCAAAACTCGTCAAGGTTTCCCGCATGATTCTCAGCTTCCTACACACCGTGGTACACTGGCGTCCTAACCTGTATCTCGCAACCATCAATCTTCTTTAACACAGTACGCACCAAAGACGCCGCGTTTCTCCATCTATCTCACTATCACTTGAGTAGCCTTACACCTGAATAATCACCCCGATGTCTATGCCAATCATCTGCTCTACCGGCTGAGCATCACCACACATTCGGGATCACAGCAACAGTCATAGCAGGCATACAGTACGAAGAACGTTAAATTGCTTATTGGCTTTACTTCCTTACCACCTAACTTTCTGCCGCTATATCGTGGCAGACTCGAACGGGAGCGCTCCAGGCGAACTTCTTGCAAATAACAACGGGAACAAAATGGTCTTCTTTCCTAAGATAACTCGGTCTCGTGACTGGACGTCTGTATCCCGCCCAATGCTCGGTGAGTTCCGCAAAATCCGTCTAGATACCGCAACTTTTCACCAATATCACCGATTCCTTGTTCTAAGTCCAAACGACTCAGAGGAACCCTGGCTGCCATAAATATGGTTATACGACTGCTTACTTTGCTACCTTGGATGTGCTGGATTGCAGGGGACATAAATATTCTTACGCTTCGGCTGCAGACATTACTGGTATCATCAACCGTGTCTCCCATCAACTTAAATTCTCAATATTTAGAATGCATCCAGTTCCTCTACATGATGTCTTTATGTAAACTTTTATATGGATAGAACGTTCATTCAGGAAGGTCAAAAACACACTCGATTCTCACCTTGTGTGTGCATATTATGGATACATCATCAATATCGACATTACGAATAGGTCTGCGATTCATAACACGGCGTTCTCTATCTGACATAGATGCTTGCCAGAACTAGTTGCGAGCCGCTGCCCATAGCTAATCCGCAAAGCTCCCTGTAGTATTGACCTGACCATTCGATAATCAACACTTCATACACTCTCCCAAGATTTCATACCTGGAAGGTACCCAAAGAGTTGAGTGTAACGTTACTGCCACCAGATTCATACATCTTCCCAGAGCAGCTTCATTCATAACATTGGTCTTAAAAGTAGCAAATCAAATACTCGTGTCACAACCCGCTGAGGTCAAACGCCTGAACAACTTATCGATAACATCCCGTATTTGTCAAGTGGGCGGGCGGGGGGGACCTATTGTCTGGAACAGTTTCCCAAGATCTATGTTAGTGCAAAACTTAGACTTAGCGGTTGGTCCACCAATGTTGCTTATTATAGGTCTAACCTTGAAGCCGTCAGGGTTCACCAAGCTCAATTCCGTGTGACTGAGCTTATGTGTCTTGATCAGAACATACAATACAGGACAAACTGGCAGGTCACACTTGATACGATTGATTGTCGTTCTAGGCAGGCTTGCACACGAGCGTACGCTCAACCTCTTTGGGTCCAGCTCATGGAAATCTTGGGAGAGTGTCTGAAGTGTTCTATCTTCAAATGGTCAGGCACATACTACAGGCAGCTGCGGGGATTAGCTATGGGGCAGCGGCTCGCACCTATTCTGGCCATAACATTTATGTCCAGAATCGAGAAACCCGTGTTGGATCGCAGACCTCTTCTCTACTGTCGCTATATTGATGACTGTCTCATAATATGCCACACACAAGGTGAAATCGATAAGTGTTTCGACCTTCTGAATGAACAGTCCATCAATATAAAGTTTACACGAGAACATCCTGTAGAGAACTGGCTGCCCTTCCTCAATATTCAAATTCACTTGATGGGGAACACGGTTAGAACCAAATGGTACCGCAAGCCGAGCAATAAGAATATTCTTGTTCACTGCAATTCAGCACATCCGACAAGGACTAAGCAAGCAGTCATTAACAATATGTTTAAAACTGCTAGCAGGGTCTCCTCTGATCCTGCATTAGAACAAGAATCGGTCGATATGGCTAAAAAGATTGCGGTATCTAACGGTTATTCGGAGTCGCGACCATTGCGCAGGGGATCTACCAGACGTCACGGGGTCACAGACCGAATATCTTCCGAGAAAATACCATTTTGTTTCCCGTTTATTTCGGAAGAAGTTAGCCGGGCGATCCGTTCGAGTCTGCACAGATGTGGCTTGCAAGAAGACGTTAGGGTGGTAGAAATACCCCCAAACAACTTAAAACGTCTCCTCGTACGTAATCGCCTCTATGACTATTCATGTGATACCCCGGAATGTGTGGTGTGCCCCTCCGGTAGAGCAGGTGATTGCATGAAATCGGGGGTGATCTATTCAATACGCTGCCTCACATGTGATAGTGAATATGTGGGGGAAACGGGCCGTCCTTTGTGCGTACGTGTTAAAGAGCACTTGGATGGCTTGCGAAGATCACAGGTCCGGACGCCACTTGGTAGCCATCGTGTTGAGTATCATGGGGATGCCGAATTTCAGGTGACGGTGTCCATCCTGGCACAGGAGCCTGAAATCACTGCGCGGAAAACCTTGGAAGCGTTTTGGATTTCGGCGAAAGACCCCTAATGAACAGGAAAGAGGAATGTTTAGCCATAACCCGTGAACTCGCGCCCTTTGCCGACCTATGCGGTTTTTGATCTACATGAGGTCGAGGTCGCGGGGTGGAGGTAGCAGCTCACTAATCAGTACTACAGCTTGGGTGGTCGGTCTCACGTCGTCGCGGCTGAGATCTAGGTAAGCCTACTCACCTTATCGATCGATACCGTTAGGTGGTTTACTAGGATCTCGAAATAGTCTTAAGTTTTGTTAAGGCGTTTGAGGGGACAGATCTCAATTGTTCTTGGACTCTTTCAGGCCCTGACGAAGGCGAAGTAGCGTCAATAAATTATAACAATCTTGGACGGTTCAATCTACACCTGTACACGGAATGCCTACGAATTGCTCGAGCGCGGGAACTGTCTTTGGAGACAAGATGTACACTAAGCTCCATGAATGCTGAGTCCTTGCTATTTTTGAGGTCAAGAATACCATCTTCATATTACCTCGCACGCCTAACAGGGCACATCATTGGTTGGGGATTGTGGTCGACTTCATACGATCCCCCTCCCTTTCAGAGAGTTCGGTACCCCCCCCCCTCCTTTCAGGGCTTTTCTTTTTTCAGCCTCTTCAGTTGCGTTAGAAGCATTTTCGTATTTCAAGCTCTTTCCGTGATATACGTGGGATAAAAATCAGAAAACTGAAAATTTTTCTCCTCTTTCTTCCCTCTAGCTTCCTAGCACCAGCACTAAACACCACCAACTGATGATTTGAGAGGGAAACTCGAGACGCTTCGTATTCACAGGACAGGATTGACAATGCGGCGGTAATGCACTCTAGCACCCACGGTTGTGTTCAAATTCGCGCGTGGGTGAAAAAATTCCCAGTGACAGCCGGGTGCGGCATCTACCAGCCAGATGCTGCGAGCTTGAATCATTTTCCTGCGCGCCTGCGTCCTCCAAGTTGGAGATGGGGTGAAACTGACCATACACCCTCATGTAAAGCAAGCTTTTGAAGAAAGCCATGACGTTCTTAAAAGAAGACGGTTGGGGAAAGGGAAAACGCAACTGTGAAGAAAAAGATTTTAGCTTTCGGTACTGAGATTTTTATGGAGATTGTCTGCTTTAGGCGATATTCAGCGTTGAGGATTCGTTGGAATTCTCGAAACCTGATGCGAAATGTTCTGCTTTGAACAAGGATATTTTTCTACCATTTAAACTGTTTGAATACAAGAGCAGTTTTGAAACAAGGAGGATTTCCTCTTTTCGCAAACCACTTGGGTTGTTTCTGAAGTTTCCAGGGTTCATGAAATAAATGCGTTGGGGATGGAGGAAACTTCGAGTTGCGCAAAAACCCGTTCTCTGTTTCATTTGGATATGCAAGAATGCATCTAGAAAGAATCCCTTCGTGGAATAAGAGCAAGCCATGGTAGATTTGACGCCCATTAGCTTCATTTCTGGATACGCCATGTCCCACGCAGAGATAGTGGGACGGTGAAACTTCTACGTAATGCCTGTCTACATGAGTAGATGTGTTCATAGGAATCAGGAAGGTCGATGGCTTGCCTACGCATAGTCTTATACATTGCGGATAATGTGGCGTGCCCGCGTGGTTGCTTTGGGCGCGACGCGAGCTCCGTTCTCCACTAGCTATCGAGTTGGCTAAGCGATATCAACTGGCAGAAAACGACAGATTTGAACCATATGATTCTTTTCTCGCTTGTCAAAAGGAAAAAGAAAGTGGTGGGCGCCGCGACAAGCGTAGCCGCGCCGACACATCCCATCATCCACAGCGAAATAGACAGTAAGTTGAACTGCTTAGTCATCTACCTGCTTACGAAGCTGAGTCAACTTATTGATTTTTCTAGTTAATCATTAGTATCTTTGTAGTGGTTTTTTTACACATCCGAGCTCTCTACGAAGCAAAGGCCACTCAGGGCTCAGCGTTACCGACACCTTTGCGCTGTTTAGTGCTCTCACACGACCCCCATATCAATGGCCAAATACGACCCCCGTGTTGGGGAGTCTCCAACGATGGTATGCTAAACGCTCTACTTGCCTGCATTTCACCTCCAACCATATTCTACCGCCGAAAGCGTGTTTCGCTGCAGAATCGCTACAAACGTACTGCAGATTGGGGATAGCGTGGGGAGGACCATCCAGCCCGTCTCCGGGTACGAAAAAGAAAAAAACGAAAGAGCGAAAATTTTAAGCGGAAACCTGGCACGCTGCTGCAGCGGCGGATCCGCTCATCTCGCACTTAAAAAGGACCGTCCTCGGATATGAACGTACAGTTTGTCATGGGATGTTGGAATTTTCTTTCTGGATCTGTTAGCAGATGGAGCTATTGAGCAATAATACGGAACAGGAAAAACATGAGTGGTGTACTTCCTAGTACGAGATAGCACACTGCACTACAGGAGAGGTTCTTCACCATGACTTCATTTCGCTCTCACTCACTTCTGTCAGCAATACGATCGGGCTCGTCTTCGCCTTCGTTGAGAATGTACTTGATTTCATTGTGATAGAGCTTCTCGCTGATGATATTCTCTGTACCAAAATTTGTCAGCTTCACCATCCAGTTAGAGTCCACCAAGCAGTTTTGTAAGCAGAGCAAACCATGATGTAGTATTGGAGAACCATGTAAAAACACTAGACCCTGAATGATTTCGTACCTATTTTATGTTCCATGGTTTTCTCAGGTTAGTAAAAAAACTGACACTATTCCAGTATTATCACTCTACAATCTGAAAGAGAAAAACTTATTCGTTCAGACCTACTCGGTGCCTTAATCACGAAAATGACATTCAATTCGGCGCAGTATTAGTATTATTCGCGCCTCGACCTTTTCTGCTAAAAGAGATATAGACTTGCGTGCCAGGGTTAGTTGACGTCCTGTTTACGAATATAACAGTCACACTGGGACTTTTTGAGGCTGGAGCCGACGTCAACTAACGCCATCGCTTTTCCCACCAAGCTCCTCGTAATTCATGATTATCGAGAGTCATGTTTGTACAGAATAAAAGAGTTTTGGAGCCATAGTTCTGCAGGCTCTGATTTGCAGCATTCCTCGCCCTATCTGAACTTCAGTGTGGAACGATACTTCGTACAAGCCAGAAATTACATATTTTACAGTTTCAACATATAAACTGGAATGTGAACACACAGTAATTGAAAGAAACGGAATAGAAGCGGCAGTTGCGTTCACCCATTCGAGTTCATTGTTATCGGCATCGTCATCGTTCCTCTATCCCTCTGTGGGTGTACACGATAATCGATCCGACTTCTTTTGAAGTGCTTGGCACACCTTATTTCCAATAATGAATTCTTTTCCGCTGACTCGATTCTTCAAACATTCCCATCATCGTGCATGGAGGCGATGAGCTCGAGATGCTTCGTCTGGCAGGACCACCGTCACCGGGATGTTGACGCATCGTTGCCGGAATTAGTTCTCTGGGTGAATACTTCGAAGGATGCTCATAGTGGCGATAGTACTTCAATCGTTTGATGGTTTTCCGATATATTCCAGACGTGAAGATGAAATTACTTTGTACAGTTAAGGACTAATCGTAGACTCACCTGCGAGATGCATCCTTGGCGTCAACAGGCCCTCGGCTGTTGAAGCGTAGTGCTGTTGCCGTCCAAACATGCGCGAGATGAAGCTTCAGGGTCGTGAGATAGGCTAATTCCTCCAAGCCCTGCCTCAAAAGCGAGCTAAATTCAGGGTACAGCATCGTTCCGCAAAACCCATCGGGGAGAGAGAGGTCGTACTTGGCCGCTGGGGAGGGTGGGGGGGGGAGGGTCGTAAACGCAGGGTCGGTGAGCACCAAACAGCACAAAAATGTCATCGCTAAGTTTGATGGAGCGGACGGAAAGCTGCAGAGGACCCGGATGTAAGGAAGACTACAAAATATCAAAACAATTGATTAGCAATATCAATAGTCAGCATGAACTCGTAAGTACGTTGATGTCTAAAAACCCTAAACAAGCAGCGCTTGCATAAACAAAAATCACCTAAAATCAGAAGTTACACCTTTCCACCACCTCTGCGTAGAAGCGTAATGCACGGCGCACACTCGGACCAAATCGATCGATGATAACCAAATTATGCTTTGACTCAGTTCAACGGGAATATGTGTTTTGAAGGCATATTGAAGTTCGCGAATGAGTATCCTTACAATGGCACAGAAGGAGTCGAGCTTTTGAGTGGCTCAGAATGTCGCCCAAGGGTGACCCATCTGAAATATCTTCTGAACTAGCGGGTCTCCGGCCAAACTGTAGGGTTTATTGGAAAGAGAAACTCTCAATGGTATAGACGGCTCTTTAGTTTTGCAAAAGACTGCGGTTAAAAGAAGTTATTCTCGTCCGAAGCATAAAAACCCGCTCGCGATTTACCACTAACGCGTCCGACCCATCCGAAATATTTCACGAACGGGGGAAGATTCAGATTGCGAGTAGGTAGAAAACGCAACAGTAGAGACATTGCTTCAACATGCCGCCTTCCGTTTCTCAAAAACTCACACCTGAGGGAAGTATCACCCCAGAAAAAGCCCCGCGATTTCCACCCGGCCAACAGATCTGCTCCACCGCTAATTTGCCATGGAATCATAACGCGGCCACCAGCGCTTGCGAGTCGCTAGTATCTAATCCTTCTCGTTAGAGCAAACAGTTAGAGCCGGAAGGGAGGTTGTCGTACCAGGTTCTTTTCTCGGGGGAAGGGGAGGAGGGTCGCACTGACATCGCCATTTCGCACATCATGATGCTATACCCTGGCTACACTGTAGACACGACGCAAGGAGCCAACTGTGCCGCTACTATACTGGTCGCATTTGTTTCCAGACCGCCCGCGAAACGCGTGTCGCGCGCAGGGCTTCTGACACTACCATGTCTCGAATTCTGCGCTTTCGAGCAATTGATACGCAAACTGCATGATACGGATGACATTCGAGGACGCTCATTCTGCAGACTCTGAATCCGATGATGACGAGGGGTAGACTTGAAAAGGATCTACAGCTTCTGCAATTGTTACGGGAAAAGGCGATCAGCGTCTTGCAAATATGTCTTGAGATGCGCGAACTAGAATCCTCGCATTTGAAATGTGGTGAACGGCTCACTTTTACTCAAGAGGATGAGGCATTATTGTAAATTTTTATCAAATTATGTGGTATTCAGAGTTCCGTTTCCGAACCACTTTTTTGCACAAGTCTGCTCACCCACCCAGTACCCCTTTCCTCCAGGCTCGAGAGAAATAATGGCGTGGAGTAAGACCTCCGATTCTGCCACAATAGGCGTCCACAAAGAGATTTGGCTCTCCTCGTTGACAGGAATCAACTGAATGCCCTCCATTCTTGAAGCCGGACTGGGGCGTCTGAAGTGCAATATGGACAGAAACAGCAACAAAACAAAAGTGAGTTAATTTCACCCACCCAGTACCCCTTTCCTCCAGGCTCGAGAGAAATAATGGCGTGGAGTAAGACCTCCGATTCTGCCACAATAGGCGTCCACAAAGAGATTTGGCTCTCCTCGTTGACAGGAATCAACTGAATGCCCTCCATTCTTGAAGCCGGACTGGGGCGTCTGAAGTGCAATATGGACAGAAACAGCAACAAAACAAAAGTGAGTTAATGAACAATATTCAAGTGGTTAGCTAAACGTTGCTAGCAATGACAACAATGGTACATAACAGAAGATGTCACTTCACTCGATCACAGGCAAGAAGAGAAATGTATGCAACTTTTTGGACAAGCCAGCAACTCCAAATTTAGTATTCATGATCAAAGTTGAGGTCGCAGATTGTGTGACTCTATAGAAATGGGCTAGTGGCAAGATTCCAATTTTAGTTTCCTCATTGGACGCGCTAATGCAGGGATTTCGCTCGCGATAGCTCCTTCACACAGCCGTCGCCACCTTTTCCAGATTACTTTGTCTATTTCCAGACATCGTTTCACTTGTAATCTGTGTCATTGAGTCAGCGCTCTCAATTTGATTTATTTAATTGGTACGCGCACAAGTGTGCACTTACAACACGTGGGCTGTACAATCGAACCAAAACTACAATCTTACCTAATGCTAAGCTGTGAGAACAGACAGTCGGTAAAATAGGTAGGAAGTTCTCTAGTCGGAGCTCCGCCGGAAGAAAAAAATTTATGAAAAAGTCAGCTCTTCACCAGGTGCAGGCGTAATCTGAGCTGGGTAACACTACCTCGATGAAATCAGATTCAGTGGCGGATGACGCTAGGGAAAACGTCATTCCTAGACGACAACCAAGCATGGAATTGGAAACTGAGTTTTTGGATGTTAGGTATTTCCTATCCCTAACTAATTCAGTTTCGGATCCGCCAACACAGTTCTTCACAAACTAGCCTCTCTGACTGACGGCGCCCTAGGTGGTGGCTCTGAGCGATAATAGCATTCATACCGACCGGAGATCTCCCTAAGCATTGTACAAGCTTAATTTAAGTAAGATGTAGTTATCTACAAAAAGATAGCGATGAAACAAACAAAAGAAACTCAAAAAAGAACATAACGGGTAAAGCGCATACTAACAAACGTAAAACGTAATTCATAAAATAAGTAAAAAATATAAATATATCGCGGCCTTTTCCTCTCTACGACTGGCCCGCGTGTAAGCATATTCCCGAAGGAATGGTGGAAATGAATCGCTGGAATGATAAAACCGAGAGTCTCAAGCTGGACCAGAGATCTTAGAAATCCTGAATACCAAGAATAAATAACAGATTCGACTTTCCTCAACATGCTCTTGAAAGCACAGATATTCTGAGCCTCGAGGAATTTCATCTGGAAGAAGCTAAAGCCATTCCGACCCTCGAAAAAAAATGGGGGGCTGGAGACTTTGTTACATTGTCTTTTCTCAAGTTTAGGACATTGTAGAGAGAGCTTGCGAGTGCGCCCTCGACAAGGCCTAAACGTCCAGTATTTGCTCGGCCTTAGCTTCAGCTCCCCTTTTAGCAATTTAAAGCTTAACACAACATCATGATGTACGCGTCTGTAAAGGAGTGTTTTGAGTCCAAATCTATTCAAACGCTCTCTATAGTTAGGCATGCAAACACGGTAAGCAGGACTAGTATCGCTGCGATTCATCAGTTCGCTAATTCGCTGTACCCTCTCTATTTTCTCTTGGAGTTTTCTTGTATTGGGGCTCCATACTTGTTGTAAGTTCCTTGAGATATCGTTTCACTCGAAGTTTCACAGAAATAGGAGCAACCTCAAATCACTTTCGAAAGCGCAGGTGGTAGCAGCGTATTGCTTACCCTTGCAGGGTGTGTGCGGCATAACTTGCTCTTGAGGCGCAGTACGGAGCAACTAGCCTATCTTACGTCCCCAAACCTTCATACCCGCGTATGCTCGGGCGTGGGGAGCACTGTTCGCTTTGACAGCCGAGAGTTTGTTAACCTCGCACATGCAGAGGATGCACATCGTAGATGAGAGTATGTTTGTCTTCAAAGAAATCCTAATGGAACTGTTTTTCTCTCATTGTCATTCCGAAGTGTTCCAACGAAAAAAATCTTGAGATTCTACGCTAGCGGAATAGTGTTAAAAATAGTGTCTGAAATGTCACCTTGACCACATCCTTCGCGAAAGATACTTGGAAGTTATGCCCAAGCTTGAGTTCGTCGTTGAACAAAATATCCTAAAACGTTGTCGAAGAATTCGATGAACATAAAAGCATGATTTTGTGGGTGCAATGATATTTATCAGCGACTTGTTCTGCTGCTCTCGGTACACGAAGCGGTCTCACAAAGAGAGCTTCATTGTTCTTAGGATACTTGGTTTATCCAGGGCTTGAGATAAAAGTGTTAGCTGAACGTTAATTCAAAAATGAAATCGCGTCAGTCTATAGTTTTGAACGCCTTTTCATACTAATAAAAGTTCCTAGGAAGGCACGGAAAAAAGTAGCATATAAACGTTCTCTCTGGAGATATCATCCACGATAAAGTTGCGTTACACATTTCCCTCATTACAGGGACCTACTAAGTTGCATAGAAAGTCGCCATTTTGGACAATTTGTTGGACAAGAAAACCCTTTACACCTTTTGATCCTTGATAACAGTAGTTTGTTCTCGAAACGTGGTCACTCGCTTATGAGCCGCCGGGAGTGTGGTCACGTGGGACAATATGAGCCACCGGTGGCTCATAACTTTTTACCATTTTTTGGGTTGTCGTAGATTTCTGTCAATCTTTTTCTTCTATGGTGATGAATTGTCAAAGGTGAGTTTTAAACAGGGATGAGCGAGAAAAGTCTTGCCCTCTTCATGACATACTTCGAGTTGAAAATTGCACTTTTTTAGCCCGAATTCATAGGGTTTCTGGTCAGATGAAACTTTAATTGTTGAGATCAACCTGATCTGCTCGGGGCACTGATCACGAGTGTCACATCGCATTTGTGATGGTGCCAGTAGGCACCATTTTGGTGCTGGTAGGCTTTTCTGCACCGAATTTGTTATAGATATCTATTAATATCTGGGTTTGACAACCTTATTATAGAAATATAATTATTTTCTACTGCCGGCGCCTATGCGCCAATAGCGTTTCTTGGTACTGAATTCGATATAATTTCTATACGTGGGCTATGTGGCATCCTTATCATGGATATATCCTACCTTTTCAATGCTGGCTCCATATGGCGCCAGTGGGCGTCAGCTTAACGCCGCACCAGGAGGGTCTTTTTCACGAAAATCAATGTACAGGTGCACACTGCGAATTTTTGTCATTAGTACGTTCATTCTCGGGGCCAGCTTACGTAGGGCACTCTGCTTGTTGACGATCTGCCAAGGCTAGTGTGGGGTAAAAATCACACTTCTCTGAACTCGGCTAGCAGCACTCTAAATAGCGCCGACACCGAAAAATTGTGTCGGTGAGAATTCTGGTGTGACCACGACTTATGGTATATGTGCGGAAATGCAAAAATCCAATAAAAACACGGCAATAGAATCTATATAATGGACTTTGAAAAATCACGATCGCACTGAAAGGGCGTGATCATGGGGGGGAGGGAATCAAGGTGCTGTCAAAGGTGGTAGGAAAAGCACTTCTTCCAAGATTGCTCAGTCATTTTGCAGTCTGGAACAGTTGATGGATATCTTATGTAGAGAGGTTATCCCGTGCAACATCCGTATGGAGCATGTACGGAGCATTCTAATATGACTATCCTTGTGTTTTTATCTTGTCAGTTCACGTTCACTTGCCCAATAAATTTTCTCGCATACGACAAGAGGCGATCAAAAGATCACGATGCAGACCAGCAGACGACAACAGCGAGCACGAAGAAGATCGTCCACCGCCGCTCTCTCAGAAGAAGGAATATAGCCCCGGCTTCACGCCTTGTCGAACTGCTGGTCCCCAGAAGAAGGACACTAGCCCCGGCTTCACGCCTTGTCAAACTGCTGGTCCCTCAGGGAAGGACCATAGCCCCGGTTTCACGCCTTGTCGAACTGCTGGTCCCCAGAAAAAGCCTAGCCCCGGCTTCACGTCTCGTCGATCTGCCAGCCGAGTCCTGAAGATAGCCCCGGCTCCCTGCCCGATCGAATTGCTGAGTCGAGTACCACTCAGCCCCGGCAGTGCGCCTGGTCGATTATGTTGCGTGATCAAGAAATTGATTAGCCTTGACCAGCTGATCGGATCACGCCCGATAGCAGCAATGGACGGTTATGTGAGCGTCGTGCTCATCGTAGACCGACGTAAGGTGGGTGCTAAACGACGCTCATAATTTACGCTGAAGGCCTATGCGCCACTCTGGAGTTTCAAGCCAGAATGCAGGAGCATATGTGCGCTCAGTAGCAGCAAAAGTTCACCGAGCAGCAGCAGATGTTCGCCGAGCAGCAACAACGAATGTTCAACGAGCAACAACAGCAAATGTTCAGTGAGCTGATAAACTGCATGGAAGGTATTGTCGCCTCTTAGCGCCCAACACTTCATCGGCTCCCGTCAAAACAGCCGAGTTCGTCATAAACTCGCTCTCTTCGCGATTTCAAGACTCAACGGAATAGAGTGAATTCCCTTCGCGACTACACTGGATTGGTCAATCAAGCGACACACAGTGGCCGAATTCAACGACGTCACTCCTAGAGCAGATGAAATGCCTCGCATGAATATGCGGATTGGTTGCCCTTGAAGATGCCGATAGACGGGCTCGTGCTCGCAAAATGGAGAAAAAGAACAGCGTTAAAGAAGCTCGCTGCTGAGATACAATATGCTCGAAATTCGCCAGGATGCCGCACTACTCGAACGAACCGCTCCACCACACGTCAACGCCGTCGACTCTCACAACCAGAAAGGACAAGGATCGCGAGCCGCCCTCACCCTTGTTTTCGATGCAGAGCAAATCGAAGGACTACCCTTCATTGAAGAAGACGTGCCACGACACCGCAGTGGAAAAGAAAACAACGCCATCATCGCTTCAACTCATGCTATTTCGCCTTCGTATCACGCATCCATCGCCCAGTGGAAATCAATGGAAAGACGATACATGCATCATTCATGCGTCTCGACTTTGGAGCAGATGTGACTTTACCGAGCGAAGCAGGTTGGATTGCTCTTGGTCGTCCGAAGCTACACGCTCCTCGACTGACACTGAAGTCTGCCAACGACAAGCCGATCAAAGTTCGAGGACGCTACGACTGCAACTTCGTCATTGATGGTCAACGAGGACGAGGTACCTGCTATGTAGCCGACACGCCATCGCTATTGGGCCTAGACTGGATCGCCCAACACGAACAACTATTCCGTCTCCTATAACAGTAACTATTCCGAATCCATCTGTAACGTATCCTCAAAGACGCTCAGCGCACTGAACCCTTCTCCCACAACGCACCTGACGAAAACTTTCCAGCAGTCTTCGCGCCCGGACTAGGACGTTGCATTAAACAGAGTGCTAAACTCGTGCTGAAGCCTGAAGTAAAACCTTTTTCACTTAGGTTCACCCTGTTACGTGCGCCGCTATGCCGAGAATTTTTACCAAAATTAATCGTTGCTACACCCGTACTGACGCCCATCGACCACTCAGAATGGGCAGCACCAATCGTCGCCGTTCAGAAGAAAAATGGATCGATCCGACTATGCGCAGACTACTCAACTGGATTAAGCGACGCACTGGAGCACACTTCCAAACCAAAACGACATCTTCAAGAAGCTCAGTGGAAGGCACTACTTCTCTCAGCTCGATCTTGCCGAAGCCTACCTCCAGTTGGAAGTGGACGACGACTCAAAGAAGCTGCTGACAATCAATACGCACCGTGGACTCTACCGTTTCAATCGGCTACCGTTGAATAAAACCCGCATCCTTCAACAGTGCATGGATGCACTCATCGCTGGAATAGATGGAACTGCCGCCTATCTCGACGACGTGCTGGTCACTGGCAGAACCATCGACGAACACAACACGACTGGAAGCAGTGTTCAAGCGAATCCAGGACTACGGATTCCGTGTTCGGCTCGACAAATGCACATTTCTGCAGACAGAAATCACCTACCTCGGGTTCGTCATCAACGCGCAAGGACGACGCCCTGATCCGGACAAGATCAAAGCCATACAGAAGATGCCCGCTCCAACAGACGTCAGCCAGCTTCGCGCTTTTCTCGGACTCATCAATTTCTACGGCAATTTCGTCAAGGATCTGCACGATCTTCGCGCTCCGCTAGACGCCCTTACGAAGAAGGATGCTGTCTACAAGTGGTCACCGGAGTGCAAAACTTCCTTCAACAAGATCAAGGCAACACTCAGCTCGGATCTCCTGCTGACTCATTACGACCCGGCTCTACCGATCATCGTAGCTGCCGATGCTTCCAACTACGGAATAGGAGCGACTCTCTCTCTCACCGCTTCCCAAATGGATCCGAGAAGGTCGTCTACCATGCAAGCCGTTGCCTGACACCAGCACAGAAGAACTACAGCCAGATTGAGAAGGAAGCACTCGCTCTCATCTTCGCCGTGCAGAAGTTTCATCGCTTTGTCCACGGACGACACTTCACGCTGAAGACCGACCACAAGCCACTCGTCGCGATCTTTGGAAGCAAGAAAGGAGTACCAATCTACAGTGCCAACCGTCTTCAGCGATGGGCCACGATACTACACAACTACAGCTTCACTATCTAATACGTCAGCACCAAGGATTCCGGGCAGGTGGAAGCTCTATCTCGCTTCATCGTCGTTTTAGTCAATACAAAAAGATCGCCTTCGTCAAAACCGATGTCACCGCCGAGTTCACAGAGAAGGACATCTCCCAGTATCCCCGAATCTCCGGACCGCTACGAAAGTCGATCGTCAGATCCAACAAGAGGTCGACTACGCTCACCGCATCCCGCACAGTGATTTCAAGATCGCTACAACGTCGTATTCTCACAGCACTCCACAAGGACAAACTCAGGACAAACGAGGATGAAGATGCTTCCAAGAAGATATGTCTACTGGCCGACACTAAATACTGACAACGAACACCATGTGCTCGTTGTCAGCATCTGCTCGAAATGTGCTCGCCACCTGCTCGAAATGTGCTTCAGTTGCGAAGATCCTGTCAAAGCCGAACTCTACTCCTGGCCAAAACCAACTTCTCCATGGATGCGAGTGCATGCTGACTTTGCCGGACCGATGGAAGGACGATATTACCTGATAATCGTGGATGCCTACTCCAAGTGGCCTGAAATCGTCCACATGTCAACGATTTCTTCATCAGCCACGGTCCAAGCAATGAAGAAAATTTTCGCCAAGTTCGGAAATCCGGTCACACTCGTCACAGACAATGGGACGCAGTTCACCTTCACAGTTCACTTCGTTCTGCCGTTCCCGAGGAATCACGCACATTCGCACGCCGCCGTTCCATCCGCAGAGCAACGGACAAGCAGAACGCTTTGTGGATACCTTCAAGCGAGGACTCGCCAAGTTGAAGGGGGAGGAACCGACAGACGACGCTCTGCAGACTTTTCTGATGGCTTACCGCTCTACGCCGTGCCCTTCTACACCAGATCAACGATCACCTGCGGAAGCCTTCCTTGGACGCCGACTGCGAACCGAACTCGACTTGATGCTGCCACCAGAATGCGTCATTATGGAAGCACTAAACTAGGTTCAATTATCGAAATGGAGCACGATGACGCAGCTTCAAGGTCAACGACGCCGTTCATGTCAAGGATTATCGAGGACCGAAGCCTTCATGGATACCTGGAACCATCGTTCGTCGCGTTGGAAACACCACCTACGTCGTACGCTGTGGAAGCAACTTATGGCATCGACACGCGAATCAGCTGCGGTCAAGGATCAACACAACAATGACAAACGCTTTCATGGAAGTCTACGATCTCTCGATTTTCCATCAGTAATTACAATATTGCACCGCCAAAGACGCCTACCGAGCTGCCTTAACGATCACGACGTGTCCGACGATCTCAACGCCGACCCCAGACGGACCTTGAAGGTCCCGACACGTGTTGACTTACGAGGGAAGGTGTTATGAGGTTCCTTGACATAGGATTTAAATGTATTGATGCCTCAGTATAGAGATTATCCCGTGCAATATCCCGTGCAATGTATGGAACATTGTAATATGACTATCCACGCGCATTTATGCTGCCAGTTCTTTCCGATTCAGTTCCATTTGCCTAATAAACCTTCTCGTCTACTGGCGCTCTTTGGCTGCAGAACAACATCTACAACAGAAAGCTCAGTTGTTATTTGGTGGAGCGGAGGGCATAAATTGCGTGTTCGCTTTTGCCGACCGTTCTCGTGCTCATTAGTGATTTTGCTCTTTTTGATTACTTTTTTTTCATTAGGAGCACATATACTCAAAAGCAACCTGTCTCGCAAGGTAAGACAGGTCGAATTTACAAATGATCACAATAGAGCAGTTACAATAGTTCGTCGGATGTTTCCCAAATACCTGCTTTGTACAAGACGCATTTGAAGGTTATTTTTTTCTCACGAGTTTTTTTTCTCTAATCGTGTCTTTCGTTCTTGCATTTCGTTCAGCTCTAGATAACGCAAGAAGCGATAACTGCGTCTGAGGGGCAGGATATACTTTTGTTGTCATGCAACAGTTAGGTTGGGGAACTCGTACAGTGGGGCTGCCAGTGGTCCTTAAGGTGTTCTTAGTGATTTTTTTGCGCTTTTTTTTCTCCTTGGAGAACGACTTAGCGACAGGTTCGATACTGAACGCCACTAAGCACAATAGGCAACCGCGCGGTTTGACCTAGAGCAGGGATCGACCTAATCTTCTCATCGCCATAGCCACACTTCACAGCACAGCATCAGGGAGCTCCCCAAAAGATATACACATCATTCAGATACCAGAGATGGTGCCTCGCTAATTGAAGGCTTCGCTTTGTAGAGAAATATCCATCCCAAAAATTCAATTAAAGTGTCGCAGGCCTTTTCCTCTAACCTAATACGACTGGATGTTGTCATCTCCACCAGGATTCTTAGGAAATGCTGTTCATGTGAAGGATATAAAGGACCGAGCTTATCGTATCCTGCTCAAATCGAACTCTTTACGATCGTGTTTTTCTTTTCTGCAACTGTCTACCTTCAAGGAAGACATAACTCTTCAAAGTCAGGCGCTTCACTTAAAGACATCCCCGCACAAAAGTAATTCATGGTTGTCCTTCCTTGTGCAAGTAGTCCAGCCCCAAGCTAGAGACTGTCCCACTCTCGCGACTCCACAGCGAGCGAGGAGCGAGCTACAGCCGCTGAAAGTTCTAGTTCTAACGCCCGCTCAGTTGGACCGCCCACTTGCTAGATGCCCTCTGACGGAGGGCCGCTCAGTTGTTCTTTGTTGGGACGGCATTAATCGGAATTGCATGTCCTTTTTGCTGACCGCGCTCGTGCCCATAAATAATTCTGCTCTCCTTCATTACATTTTATTCATTGGGAGCACATACAGTCAACTGCAACCCATCTCGCAAGGTAAACGCGCAAAAATCACGAGATGCAATTTCTTTTTGGTGCAAAAGCTGGGCGCGTTAAGATGCACGCTACCGTAACCCCAATTTCGGACGCAGAGTTTTTGAAAGTTCCTTTTTGTCAAAAGTTTTCCGTTCGTTTTTCATTGTTTTTCGTATTCTTTTCTTTGCACTGGATGATATCTACTACTGGAGATGCGAAAAAGCGATTTGTGAGCCAGGGGTTGCACAGAGACCGCAGGGCGGTGTGACTGTCAGGGAGCGATTTTGTTCATGGTGTTCTTGAGGGCTCTTCTTGTTTTTTCCTTCTTTGGGGAATTACTTATCAGCTACTGTTTCATAATTGAACAGCAATTTATTCACGACACTTTATCGCGGGAACTGTCTTTAAGAGGGCCTCGGCAAATGCGCACCAACGCGATCAAAGGCACTTCACGCGATGCTCAGCGAAACGCCTCCGTGCACGTTGTCCGCACTCGCAGAGTGTATACCATTTTCTTCACTTGAAATGGCGAGATAACGAAGCTAGAGACGCGTGAGTTTTGCAACCGGTGCAACCGCGTACTGTAGCTCTGCAAGACAACGGCTACAAGCGGAATCGCGTGTGTACATAGCGTTGCCTGGAGCGTCGTAGGGCGATTTCTTATGCTCTTGCCGAGAATTGGCTACACGTTTGCCTCCTGCTGATTGGGCTTGCCGACGTCCGACAAACTCGTCCATGGCGCCCATTGCTGAGGGGGGGGGGGCTCTGTTCAGAGTGTTTCCAAACGTTTTTGCTTCTTTTCCCACTGATGAGATTTTGATGGGCTAGTGGTTCATGGCTGAGCACATGCTACCTGTCACACCTGAGAACTGTCAAGAGACGGAGGCGCCCTCATTCAGCATTCAAATGGCTCGGCTGCCACTTGGTTTTTTTTCCCGCGCGGGCGAACTTGAACACAACACTGTGTGGGCTGTGGCGCAACACCCTGGGCAGTGTAGATACACACACACACACACCACACACACACATACACACACAAAACAACACTCTGTCTACTGGTGGTACCTAAAAGAATGTCTGAAGGGCTGAGGATTCCTAAGCGGCTCAGTTAGCAGAGCAATGGTAAAGAAAATAGTGAACAATCGCTACGAATTTCCTCATTTCCATCTGTTTTGACCGTATGGCTTCCCATAGAAGTTAAAGTAGCATAAAGGATGAAGTGGCACTATTTACCCTTTACTGCCCCAGTCATCCGAAATCAGGCCAGTTCCTGACCGACTTTTTTCTCCGTGGGCAGATTTTGCTCAAATGTTGTCTTGGGGTAGTTTGACCTCCAGAATACGAATATCACATTCGCTCAGCCCGAAACTTTCTGGCGCCCGCGCCACAGGCGCCAATGATTTGGGGTATTTTGGCGCCGGTGCCCGTGGTGCGGGCGCCAGGAGGTTTCGGGTTGAGCGGATGTGATATTCGTGTTCAGGGGTCAAACTACCCCTGGGAGCAAGTTTTCAGCGAATTTGGTGATTTCGAGTATTTTGGCGCCGGCGCCCGTGGCGCGGGCGCCAGGAGGTTTTGGTCAAGCGGATGCGATATTCGTGTTCAGCGGGTCGAACTACCCCTGGAGCCAAGTTTTCAGCAAATTCTGCCCACGGAGAAAAAAGTCGGTCAGGAACTGGCCTGATTTCGGATGGCTGGGGCAGTAAAGGGTAAATAGTGCCGTCTTCGCTGTTGACCGATCCTTTGTGGGATGCGGCACGCATTCTACTTCCATTCAGAATCGTAGTGGCTTATTGAATGCGATGTGGCCTATACAATGACTTGCGGGGCCAGCCGATGTACAAGTCAGTGTTTATCCTCCCAGACGAATCTGGTACCAATTTACCGTCCCCGGAGGGTAGAAGGCTTGGTTGGCCTGGGCGGAAGTCGACCTTGGTATCTTAACCAAAGAAAGCGCGAGTGGTAAGTGTAACTTTCTACTACACCCCCTTCGTCTCATCGCTCAAAAGGTATTCGGTCAAGTGCTTCGAATTCCTCCTGCAAATAGAGAGAACAGATTTGCTGGAATGCTGTCCTGTGAACTTGCGTTTCACTAGTACACAGTTTCTTCAGTTGAATGGCGTCTCGTGCTGGAAGGTGCTCCGAAGCCAGGGGAATTATTGGCTCAACCTTGGTCGTTTCAAAAAAGAATGCAAACAAAAAGGTGGAAAAGACAACAACTCGCGAAAAGTGATAATGGAATGAAATGCGTAACTTGTGCGGTAGTGTGACACTTTACAAACTGCTTTTCAAATCATAATGCCACTTCTCAATCCACTAGAAGATCGATCTCCGAGATGATTTAACAGAAGTCCCGAAAGAGAAAATGTTCCCATACAGATGTGGACTCATACGTCCGCGAGAAATTCTAGCTCGAAAACGCGTAAAAACCCACCGCTTCCTCGCCAATAGTCGCTCTGCTGGTGTTGCAATGTTATAATGCCACTACATGCTAATCTCCACATCTTTTTATGCTTGGGCTCATTCCTTTAGAGTTATGATTCCTCCATTTCAAGATGATGGCAGAAAGAACTGCATTGTTGGACTTGAAAATGGTGGCAGCCATTCTCAAAAAAGAGCAAGGATTGGGTTTTTCCGTGAGTGGGATTAAAGTGGAAATGACCTAAGTGTCCAGAAATTTATCAGGGGTCCTGCACAGTATGAGTCACCATAGGACTGGAGCACTCTCTTTCATTTCTCGCTTGAATGATGCTGTCAAACAGTAACAAAAATCTGATTACCCAAAGCAGTGCTAGGAAATGAATGCTTCTTAAGATCTCAACGTTTTAATAGATGCTGTTTGATTTCTGTGTAGGGGAGTCCTTGTGTGTCCTCAGGTGAAAAATGAAAAAGACAGCGTGGGCGACAAGAAGCCATCGCGAAAGCCGAGTCACTTTTGAAAGGAATCAGTTGCCAGTCAGCTATGCGTCCTGACACGAGTCGGACCTTTGTTTGTCAGTTCTCAGAGCTTTTCTCTCGTTTGAACGAGGTTTTTTTTTCTCTTTGAAGAGGTGGGTGCGGTGAATTGAGTTGATCTTCAATGAGAAATTTCCGATAAAAAGAAGGAATATTCCCTAGAACTAATAGACAAAAGGCCACGATTTTCGCAACAGGCACTAGTCAAACAGTGTCTTCCTCATTCGCTACTCAGGAGAAAACTCGGACCTTACTGAAGCTAGGCAGCACCTTTCTAGGAAACAAAAATGTAAAAAGCTTTCATTTCCCTGCCCTTTGTACTTTGTGGGGTCATTTTTTCTCTACAATTTGATATTTTACAGCAGTCGCGATGTGAAAGGAAGTGATCACAGTTCCTTGGAGGGTCTTTTCGTTTGAGTGTCATCCACTTTTTTTAATTCACTATCCCTACTCCTTTCTTGCTAATCTTTGCACTTTTTAAAAGGCCGACAGTGGCAATGCCATAACCTCAAAACGGAGAAATTGCAGCAGTAAAGCCTAACTGAACGAAAATCATATCTAAGA
>MU912114.1:47071-77736 GCA_036418165.1 Cooperia oncophora | reverse complement strand
GCACTTCGTGCGATACTAGGGCAAGTAGGCGGTATGAGCGTTTTCAAACAGGATTTTCAGCGCTCTGAGTGACCCCATAAGTTCCATAAAAAACCTGTGTACAGAACGTCTTGTGCTGTCCAACAGTTTGGTGAAAAACAGTTGCACCTTTCACACTGTTTGTTGTTTTCGGCTACCAAATTCGAGACTTCTTTCAGAGCCAAGCTCACGTGTTTTTCATAATAAAATCCCAGTGAAAGTCACACCATTCGAATTCCCATGAAAAACGGAATCTACCCATCTGAAAATCACCTCATGGAGCTTCCTATGGCCTTTCTCAGTTTTCCTCGGCTTTCTACTCAATCAGCGATCAATGGACCCCTAAGTAGTTATCCCATCGAGGTGTCTGGGCAAAGTATTGATCAGTCCCACTATTGTCAACTACCATTGTGGCCTCTTCTGTTCACTACTTTGCAGAACAGATCGGTTAGGACTGCCGTTGTCGAAAAATTTTCCACATTTTAAATTTCAATTTTCATCGAAATTTCGAAATTTTGATGAAAATTGGTTAATGTTCGTTCTCTTAGTAACTCTCCATGATCCGTAACTTGTTCAACTGAGTTCTTTTACCTGAAGGCAACAGAAACGTTAACTGTTTGAAAGTTTTGAGTTTCCATAAATCGCCATTTTTGCGTTTTACAAGTTAACCTAACTACTGTTTACATGCCACACAGCTATATTAATTCATTTGCTTTCTCCATCGTTTGTTCAAAGGCCTCCATACGATCGCAGCTGTCGACCTCACCGGTACCTGCGCTTATTACCTAAGGACATTTTTTGCGCATCATCAACAGATTATGATCCGAATGTGCATGAGATTTTACAACCCATTTGAATAAAACGGATCCCAGTACAAGGCTCAAATAAACTGATCTGCAAAATGCTTGCCATAATTCAATTCGGAGAAACTCTACTCACATTCAGAAAAGCAGGAGGTACTTCAGAAGCGTTGAAATTTGAAATTCAAAATATGGAAATTTTTCAACAACGGCAGTCCTAACCGACCTGTTCCGCAAAATCCTGAACAGAAGAGACCACAATGGTTTGACATTAGTGGGACCGATCAATACTATGCCCTGACACCTCGGTGGGATATCTACTTAAAAGGTCCATCGATCGTTGATTGAGTAGAAAGCCGAGGAAACTCCAAGTGATCTTTTTAAGCCTAAATTACCATCTGAACTTTTTACACTGAAACCCTATAATTGATGAAACAAAACGAATCACGGAATCATGCTCTTTCCAAATATGTCGGTAATTCTGACTTGTAAACACTTTAATCCATGATAATAGGTCCAAGTGGAGGGTTTACGACATGGCCATATCCACAGGTAACGCCTTAGGTGACTGGAGACTCAATCGTGTTTTTCCCTTAAAATCAGAAATATTAAAGAAACTTAGACACATTAAGATTTGCAATGAGCACGGCTATCGACTGGTCTAATTTTCAGATCATTTCAACCATTTTTTTGCAAAATCGACGGTTTGCGACGGATTAATCCGCCGCAAACCGTCGATTTTGCAAAAATTAGGAGCGGTATTGTGAGTCCATATTTGCGGCTATTTTCACCATGATTTCTATAGTCTATTTGGTGGGACTCTTCGTCAGCAATGGTCAAGGGTCCAGGTGAATTACAGCCCATTGAGGCTTGAAAGAAATCAATTTTCATACATTTCTTTTTCACTTGTTCATTTTTTTCGCATTCCCGGGTAAGACCAAAAAGGATCCTGAGTTTGATTGCTTAGCCCATGCTCCTACACCGTGCGGAAAACCGTTTTCAGTGAGCGCTTTACATCCTGAACGAGCTCCTTGGTTAGTGGGACAATCAGCGACGCCAAAACGCTACCAATATTTTCATTCAGCATTTCATGCTTCATCCATAAACCCTTTCAAATGTTCACAGAGACTTCTCTTTGAATTTCAAATCATTCCCTGCGGAGGGCTCCACGTTACAGTACCGTATCCCTCTCAATAGTACCGTATTTCATTGCTTATTGTTTGATATTCCGGTATCATGCGTAAAATGGTTCGAACAACAATTGAAAACAATTAGCACATAACATAAGAGGCACAATCAAAATTCTATTTGATCCTTTGAATGCAATGCACGCTTCTCTTTAAAAATAAGTCTGTTTCTTTACGATTTTTTGATTTGACTTATTTCCATAATTCACAATGGACTGCGCACAATAGACCGCCATATATATAATCTGCCTGAAAATGGTATAAAATTTGAAGAATCGCTCGAACAAATGTTTTAGCATGGTTATTAACATTTGCTTCCCGCCCCCATTCAATTTCAAATGCATGAAACCTTCCACAATTTGTAATGACGTTGATATTTTTTTTCTCATCACTACTCAAATGCGCAGCATGATCGCTGAACACGCCGAGTGCGGAGTAAAACTGAGGAGTGAACGCAGCTTAAGCAATGGTGTTGTCTGGACTCATCGGCAGACCCTTGACGCTTCACGCGGTTATCGTAAATTGCAAGTGGTCATCACTTCAGGTCATTTTCTGCTCTTGCTCGTTGTACCGCTATATCACTTCCAAGAACCATATTTCCACTGTCACTTCGATACTCGTTTGACAAACACACCGCCATAATATAGATCTCCCTCCGGTCAAGGGAGTGGGGTTGGATTTGCTACTGTGCCAGCATGTTTTTCAGCATTTGCAGTAAATAGGAGCTTTCTACTCAGCGTCTGCAGCGATTAAAACCATATTCACTTATCGTTAGCCATCTTTGAAACGTTATGTATTGCAGGGTCATTTCTGTGTGATGACATTAGCAAGGAAAATTGAGCTGAATTGAATCACTTCTAAACTGAAGCGTTTTTTAGGAATGCAACTCTGATTTATCAGTGTCGCTCTCGTCATGGCGTTCTTATGCGGTGCCGCGAATGGATTTGGGAACGTTGCAAGTAACGATAAGCTAGCTATTGAGTGCTCCCGTAGTTAGGTCATACCATCCCCAGCGCTTAACGTTGGACTTTATCATCTCGATCGAAAAAATGAGTCGGTTTTTGTCTTCGTTTTTTGGAGTTGTTCCACCGATCAAATTTTTACCTGGTTGTGATGAGTATATGTTCCAATTTTCTAGGTCAATTTTGTTTGCTGATTATTGTCGAATATGTGTAAACAACAAAATACTGAGTGGGCACATGGAGATAGTTGCAACTTTTCTTTCTCGGAAAACCACCAGAAATTTGGGCGATTTCAGCTACCAATCATTAGCAGGGCACATCGCTAGTTGGGGATTTTGGTTGACCCCGTACGACCCCCCCCCCTCTTTGGAAGTTCGGTGCAACCCCCCCCACTCTTTTTACGGCTTGGTTTTTTCTCCACAGAAATATGTACACTACGAGGGCTTTTGTACGCAAGCTGATATCACATGATATACAGACAAAACAGGCAGCGCTTTTCCAAGTCAGCATATTACCATGGAACGTATTACCATCGATAGCTTCAAAGTTCAGTGGATTTCTTGCTTTCGGAGTATGCCTAGCGCACAGCTAACCTGGACTAGAGACTGCAGCGCTGCAAATGCTGAGATGAAATGCTTTGGGTGTCAGAGCTGCTGAACAAATATAGTTGCGGAGAAGGGGCAATCACTGAGAAAACTCCAAAGATGGAAAACTCCAAATGCTCATACACCTTGTTCGAGAGCTCCAATGGATCAAACACCAGCCCATAAACTGTCTTACATTGGGCACGAAGGAAAAAGTGCTTGGAGTAAATCAACTCTTATGGTTGTCAAGCACCTGACCACTGCTAATTCTTCTGACCAATTACTGATCTCTTTTGGAGCACGGTCAGCCTAAATGATTTATGCGAAAGCAGATTTCACTAAAACAGCTTAGAAGTCACACAAGAGATGATCGAGACTCGTATTGTGGACCTTTATAGGGTAAGGGGTAGGAAGCTATACTAAAACCTAAAGCTGCACCAGCTGCACCTTCTTATACTCGAAATCCCTGACATCGGGTAGGTGCGGCTGCATCCTTGAACTTAACCTGAAGGAGTCTACGCCTCTGGTGAGATATTTTCATCCTGACAAAATTGTTTTCGTGCCTTGTCCAACACAGAACAAGATGACAGTTGTCATAAACTGGAATATTACACGAGTATCCAGTTCCGCGACATGTTCAAATGCCACGCCTGCCCTGGCTCAGGGGCAAGGAGTGTAAATGAGCAAAACTTCTGGAGACGATTTTTGACAGCAGCTTGCTAGAATCCTACTTGCAAAGTAGCAAACAAAATGGAATGCAACTAAAAAGCAGCAAATTTGATTTTCGATCAGCAAGTATGCCATTCCACCTATCGGTTAACTGGTACCATGAGTATTCACGAAGGGAGATTACTTAATGGTCATTTTGATTAGCGGGAGGGAAACTCGGACAGAGTGTGCTGGAAAGTAGGCAATTTGCGGAGTGACGCAAGCATATTGTGGCTCAACACCATTATTCACGCAGACAATTACTTGCAAAGACAAGATTCAGTTTTCAGCATCTGTGAATGGATGAATGAAACGGCCGGCTAAGTTGACGCAGGTTTTCAGGAAAAGTTCCAAGTGGGGAGAGCATGATAGAAAGACATGAAAGGGAATTCACTTTCACGCGGAACTTGCAGAAGAAGGAAATACGTCTATCGATTCCAAAAACCGCGGAATTGGGAGAAATGCAGAAATGCGAAACCTACAGATTCTGCATTTCTCTATATCACACAAGAAAAAGCTGAAAATAAGAAAAGAATATAATAAAATAAACACGAACGATAGCAAGCCATACGAAATCAGCTGATTAAAGGCCGAGGGATCGGGGAGGGATTCTGGGCAGGACCAGCGGTCCAAGGTGGTTGCAAGGTGGTTTGATGGGAGCGCGAGTTTTCAGGAAAGTAGGGTGTCTTTGAAGGGCCATAACTTCCTCCGCAGTCGTGTAGAGGAAGGTTTGAGCTTCCTAAAAGTACTAAAATGTTTATTTCTCCAAATTTATAGAGAAACTCAGCGTTGGGGAATTATTGGAGAGTGATTTTTTGGATAGTTTGCAGTGCGAATTGTACAGGTTTGAACCAAGATGTTTCCCTTGAACCTCAATAGTTTGGAAATCTGAGACCTGCTTCGAACTCTAGAAGACTTTCTCTTTAAAAAACTACTTAAACGTTTTTGAAGCTCCCGCGTTTTTGAAGCTCCCGGAACTCATGAGAAAATTGCGTTGGGGATTCATTGGGAAGCACTCCGAACTGTTCGAAAGTCCATTTTCTGTGTACGGGTCCGAGCGAGCGTGTTCGAATAGCCTGAAAACATGTAAAACGTATACTGTGGTAGAGCAGGAGCAGGATGTGGTTCTTTAAGCGCCAATCATGCTAACTTTGGATGCGCCGCGCACTATGGTCCGCGCAGAGATGATGGGATGGTGCAAATTGTGCGTAATGTCTGTCCACGCGAGCAAATGTGTCTGTAGGCTTCAGGGAGGTCCATGGCGAACCTGTGCACTTGTCTACAGTGTTTTCCGTTGCGTATGATGGAGCGTGTCCCTGTCGACGCCGCCAGATTCGTGCTCCGCCAATTGCTGATTCCGATAAAAGAGACCAAATGCTGGAAAACGTCTGATATGAACGACATGGTAGTCTTGTCGTTTGTCGAAAAAAATAGGTTGGCTCAGCGCCAAGCGCGAACGCGGACACGCCCCATTATCCGCAGCGAACCAGAGTATGAGTTGTACTGTTTAGTCACTTACGAGATGATGTGGACTTATTGATATTTCCAGTTATTTTGGATTAGTTTGTTGAATGAAAGTTTTGTACTATTTTTTTTTTGCATATCCGAGTTCTCTACAGAGCAAGTCTCGCTGTGCAGGACTCAGCACACTGACACTTTGCGCTGCTCGTTACTGGCTACCGCATTCATTACCACCCCCTCCCTCTCCTGGCGGCCAAATACGACCCCCCTGTTGGGGATTCCCAAACCAATAATGTACCCTGATCATTAGCTATCACTCAGTGGATCTTTTCCTCTCGCCGGTTCACCTTTTTTCCGAGGCTCTCGCGCCGTTCTCTTGAAGACGTTCCGATACAGTCTGGGAAGTCACTCAATTTTTTAGTAGGGCACACTTTCACAGGTTTCGACTTTCACCTTGTTTGGATTAATTTCTGAGCGGATCTTGATTCTTGTGTAGAAATCGGATACTTCACATTCCTAACTTCCCCATCAAACTTATCTTTCTTCAATAAAACCCCTGAAGAGAAAACTCAAAAAGTTCTTTCAGCTGGGCGAGGACGAAGCGTTTGATGGCGATAAAACTCCATTTTCACTTTTCTTTGCACTTTCTTTTTTGCACTTTTCTTGTATCGATCCGTTTTCATGAATTGTATGAATTGTACAATAAATGCGCTTTTTCTGCAGATTGCAGGAGCGGCACGATTTGGACATATTATGGTAGGCTGACACAAAGTTGAACACACTACACTTCTAACTTAGGTTTCCGCATAAACGTGCTGTAAGACGCAGTTACAGTTGGAACTGCGCTGCAGGCTATGGACGCGAACACAGCCGCTGGAGAACATACATCGCCGTCAACAGACTTTCTGATAGCGTATGAGATAACAGAGGTAGACGCCAGGTTTAAGCATAGCCGCGGAGTCCGTGTCTGGTTAGACGTATTCAAGCCCATTGAAAGACGGGGCGTGCTTGACAGCTAAACACAGCGACGTGAAAGTCCACCGAGCTTTTTAAATTATAAAACTGGCATCACAGAGTGCAAGGCAACACAGAATCATGCAGGACCTGGAGCTCCCTTTTAAAGGAAATTCTTCAACTGACATATTCACTACGTTGAGATAGGAAAAGGGGTAAGAAGCACTCGCTGGAAAAAAAGTTTTTCGCATTATTCTTTCGGTCAGAAGCCGGAGGCAGTTTTGATGACTGTGGGAATTATTGTAGCCCTGCCTATTCACCATGGAAGTTCTTATCTCTCTTTAGATGCTTTCTGAATGATACTAGACCCTCCTAAAGAATACTATCTGAGTGCTGCAGTGAGCCGCTAGCTCCCCAATCCCAATACGTAACGCAGCCGTAGCACGCTGAACCTCGACTTCGTATTGTTCTGTTTGGAAGCTCAGATGTGAAATTCCTCCACTCTTGAAATAAAATTGTTTT
The DNA here is from genome assembly GCA_036418165.1 of Cooperia oncophora. Classification (NCBI taxonomy): domain Eukaryota; kingdom Metazoa; phylum Nematoda; class Chromadorea; order Rhabditida; family Trichostrongylidae; genus Cooperia; species Cooperia oncophora. The sequence continues at coordinate 70,540 of MU912114.1, read as the reverse complement.
CGCTCTTCACACAATAATTTACCCTCGAACCATCGTATGCTCTTTCAGAATACAGGCGACCTATCAATTTCTAAGGTTCTGCGTCCATAGCATTGGAGCGCTGCTGCTGTTGTAGCGCGTTGTCGCGCGTCATTGCGCTTTACAGCGAATTGCAGCGCGTCGAAGTCTGTATTAGTAAGTGCAATCCTAAGCACTCGCATAATTCGCATCGGCAACATTGAGAAATGTTCTCGGTCTTCTCAGGGGAGACCGATCAGTGAAGAAAGCACCTTGCACAGGAAATAAGCACAAAGTCGCTAAAAGCGGAGGATATACTCATCGACATGGGCATGACTCTCTGCGAATGTCTTTCAAACAATAGGGTTTTGCGCCAAATTCTGCCAAGGGGACTTGTTCAAAATCCACTGTACGGTAAAACTGGGGACCACCTGGAATTTGAGATAAGGCACGTTTTAAATTTCATGTGAAATGACACTCGGATACCGTCACCAAGCGCCTTGAACCCCTGGAAAACCGCCTCAGTGTTCATTCCACTCGGCTAGCTCTTCCCCCCCCCCTTGACTCCAGCAAGGCTTGTGGAAAAATCAATCATCAATCTGGGACACAAGTTAACCGCTACATCTTCATAAAGAAGGGACCTAGTAACCCAAAATATGGCCGCACCCACAGAATCACTTCCACGACGCTTATGTGCCTGCACACATGCGCTTATTTGCGCCATGTTAGCGAAGCGGCATCGTGCAGCTACCTCCTCAACACCACTAACCCCTGGCTACGCAGATTTGGCTGAAGTCAGGTTTTAAAAGCAAATCAACCTCCTGAGCACGAGTATTACATTCTCTTGACCTAAAACTGCCTGGCGCCCGCGCCACAGGCGCCGGCGCTAAAAATACCGAATTCGCTAAAAGTTTGTCCCCAGGGGTAGTTTGACTTCTGAACACGAACATCACATTCGCTCGGTCTGAAACAGCCTGGCGCCGCACCACAGGAGGCGGCGTCAAAATACCCTAGGTCACCAAATCCACTGAAAACCTGTGTGCGGAGGTTATAGACATCTTGATTACGAGCTGCACATTTATTTAAAGCGCTAGCGCTGATGCAGGCGGATGCGGGATGCGCTGCGATCATCTGCGCTCTACTGTGACTGAGTCTGACCTGAAGAAATTGCTCCTTTCTCCAGACTCACCCTAGAAAAGCGCAAAATGAGTTGGCGTCGAAAAATAATTGTCATATTCGTGATCAGGGCATCAAACAACCCTATTGTGCAGCCTTTTATCGATTTTGATAAAAAATATAGTGGCGCCAAATCAGCGCCGAGGGCGTCAAATGGCATCAGGGCTGGAAACTAATTCGGTATTCGTGATCAGGACGTTAATTTACCCTACTATGCAAATTTACACCGAGTTTGATGAGAAAGGTGGCGGCGCCAAACCGGCGCCAATTGGCGTGAATTAGGCGCCAGCGCCGAGAACGAGTGCTATGTTCGTAATCAGGACACCGAATTACCACTGTGGGAGAAGTGTCAGTAAAAATTTTAGACTTTTTGGGGCAGTAATAGTTGAACAGGGCCGAGTGCTCTATTATCGGCCGCATGTCTAGCGAACTCCATTACACAGGCTCTGAAATCACCAAACACGGAGTACCCGTGGACAATATACTTGTTTTCTGAAACCTGTTTGATTTCATCTTAGGCAACCTCAACAGCCCCGAACATATTAGATGGCTTCTTCTTTATCTCTATAACATTATGCTGGAAAAGCCCCACGACTTTATGCTCAACCCAGTAGAGCTAGCACACCGTGGTACGTTTTTGGTGAATCCTATTGCTGTTTGCCCCTGATGGGTTCTCCTGCTGTTGAAACGAAGTACCAACCCTCATATGAGAGCGGCGTGGCGCAAATAATGCATAAGAAAGACCTTGCACGAATTATATAGGTTGATAAGAAAGTGATGACCCATTTAAAAAAATCTCTGCTTTATTTTAGTACTCAGCATACAATGCAAGCTACTCAACAATATAATCACCATTATTAGTGACAACAGTCTCCCACTTAATGGGCAGGTCAACGATCTCCTTCTCCCAGAACTGAGGAAACTGGGAGTTGAAGAAGTCACTCACCGCCCCTTTCACATCATCAAATTGGTGAATTGTTTCTTAGCTAGAAAAGCCTTAAGGAGACGGAACAAGTGGTAATCTGAAGGAGCTAGGTCAGGGGAATAGGGCGGGTGAGGGACAGTTCCCCAGCAAAATTCCTCCAGTTTTTCCCGGGTCTCCTTTGCTATGTGCGGTCGGACGTTGTCGTGTAGAAGGTGGACCAAGGCCCGCCTCGGCCGTTTTTCGCGAAGAGCTTCAGCGAGTTTGCCGAGTTGGCGTGCGTAGATGGGCCCGGTGACCGTCTGGCCTTGCGATAGCATCTTGTAGTACAGCATACCGCGCGGGGAGAAGCAGCAAAGCAGACACTTCTGCGGGTGGAGATCGGATTTTGCTTGCGTAGGCGGCGATTCTCCTTGCGGGAGCCAGAACGTGCGGTGCTTATTGGCGTTGTAGAGGATCTAACTCTCGTCTTTAGTAACCGAGTCGGCGAGAAACTCCTTGCGCTGGGGGCGGAGTAGTGACTGACAGATGGCAACCCGTGTCAACCGCGCATTCTCAGTCAACTCATGAGGGATCCATCGTGCCAGCACTTTCCTGTACCCGACAGCGTGAAGGCGGCCGAAGACTGTCGGTTAAGTACACCCAAGTCTTGTCGCAAGACTGCGGGTGCTGAGTTCCGGATCCTCCTTGACGGCGTCGAGAATGGCGACGTCGTCGACTGTGTGGGGGCGTCCCGACCGAGGCTTATCTTCGAAGTTCGTGTCTCCTTCTTCGAAGCGAGCGAACCAGCGCTTGACCGTGCTAAGAGAAGTGGTGCCCTCTCCCAATGTGCTGTTGATGTTTTTAACGGTTGCCGTCGCTCCGGTCCCGCGAAGCCATTCGTAGTAGATGACGTGTCGAATTAGCTCTTGTGTGATTGCCATCGTGACTAAAGCTATTGGAAGCAGCCCAGCTTTATATACCCATTATGGAGAAGGTTCGAGAATGTTTTACAGCTACCACATGCTTGGTCGTCGACATCGACCAAGATTCCAAAGTTCTCGAAATTCCAGAAAACTGGGTTTTTTTTATCACCCCAGCTCGCTGCGGACGAATGGGCGTGTCAGGCGAGACGGGTTTGTCGTGGTGCCGAATTCGTTCACCACTTGTTGAAGCGAGCGTTTGTAACAGCTGTTGTCGCACACCACAACTGGCAGAGAACATTTTGGCGCCGTGGCATTCGTACTGCCTGCCAAGCCTCTTCATCCGCAGCGAACTACTGTGTCTGTACGTATATCTTAGTTTTGTTATTGTTATAGCTCGCTTTGCTTCCACATTCAAATGCAATGCTATGCGGAGGAAATGGCCGGCTGTATGATGAATTAGCTGCACTGCCTATCTTCTGAAATGCTCCATGTGCATGAGGGCACGCCCTGCGTGATTGATACAACTGGTCTGGAACCAATCCTTCCCTGGTTTCCATTTCTGTTTTCACGCTCTCTAGTATCTAACATTATTTACACGAACGAATTTGCCAAAACCTTCCTTAGTAAAGCCTTGAGCAATTTTAAGATGAACTCGGAGAAGCGGTGGGTCTGCTTGTATAAATCATATCGACTAGTAGAAATACTCATTACATGTAAGTGGCATACTCACTGTTTTCAATTAATTGCAATTGTGGTGAGTAGAGTTGCACCCCTGGTCTGTGTTACTCAGTGATACAACTTGTAAGTTCCACAAACCTACTAAAGCAAGACTAGAGAAGTGGTATAGTGGCAACTGGCATTGAGAATCACGCGCTCGGCACTGCAGTCATATTTATGATCAACTCCTTCGAACCAACCAATTTTCTATGTCTTACGATTATTTGGCACCAAACTTTTCGGGTTATAATAGAGACTGGCTTGTTCATAGGCTAACCCGTGCAATCCCATCTAAGGGTTTCATAGACTGCAACATATCTTCCAAACGAAAAACGTTGCGCAACCTAAGGAAGAAAATTGATTTCCAGTGAGAGTTCTACAAAAAAAGTGTCTTCGCCATCGACCAGACAGACTCCTCTTCAGATGCAAGACGCATTCTACTCCCATTCAAAGTCGCAGTGGGTTCTATGCTGCGTAGCTCGCAAACTGACTTGGGAAGGGGGAGGGATAGTCGATGTTCAAGACAGTGTTTACAATATTCCACCATTCCAATTCAAAATATTCCATCATACAAACTTGTTCGGCATGGGAAAGAATTCACCAATATTATAAGTACAGAAATGCCCAGGTTACAAGGAAGGGGAACATGGAGTTTCGAATGTTTTCATTCTCCCAGACGGATGTGCTGCCAATTTACCGTCTCCTGAGAGAATACGGCTTATTTGCTTCGGCGGGAGCAGATTTGACCTTGCGACCACGACCGCGGTAAGCGTGCCACTTGCTACTTCCCCAGCTTCGCAGGAGATTGTCTTCTTTTCTTTTTGTTTGCATAGTCTTTTTGAACCTTGGGGCAACTGAATGACATCTGAGACCAGAAATACCGTCAGAGCTTCTGCCCAAGCTACAATGGGAGGAAATTTATAGCAGTGTGTGGAACACTTCCAATCACGAGAATTCTATCCGTACAACATGAATGCGAGTTCCGCGCAAAAATTCCTTCAAATGCTCTCATTATTAATCTCTCGATTCTTTTTCAATCAAGAGTAACTCATAGAAAGTGAAGACTTGACGTTTCCAAATAGGATTCGTTGAACTTATACTCAAATATAGAGTTATGAAGGGTTGATGGAACTGGTAGGACACATTTTATTTTGTTCTCATGGTTTAATATCTCTGCATGTATTAAAGTGGTTTGTGAGGCTTTCTCAGTCCGCTCCTTAGTAAGTGTTCATCGACGATCAGAGAGTCCTGCGTGAATCGCTTTGAAGTGCTTCTTCAAGTGTGGCTGTTGCAGTCATGATTCCTACAAAAAATAGGGCGTGTCACTAGTGCGCGGCTTGGAACCTCGCCAGAGCAGATTTCCCACCAATTATGACCGGCTCAGGGTGGCAGCATTGGTGGGAAAAGGTCGCTTTGGCTTCGCTCCGACCCGCCGTGTCACCTGTCGTGACGCCCTATCGTTTGAGGAGATCATGGCTATGCTTTGATGTAATTAGTCAGGTAACGTATCGTTTGTGAGTGAATATATTCAACACCAGATCACATAACCAAATAAAGGCGAACACTAGTAATTTACTAGCCCTCCTACGTTTTCCACTCTTAGCTGTTTTTTCGAAACAAGCCATCAACTGTCTCCTCTATTGACTAAAAAATTACGAAAAAAAGGCTGGCCGAGTAACTTGGAAGCACTGTAGCGGTTCGAACAGGAAATCGCATGTCTCCGTGGCTTCATATTTCTTCTATATTACACATACTTCTTCAGCTACAAAAACGTTAAATGCTCCGAATTTTTTTTGGAGAAAATTTTGGAGAAAATCAAGCTATCGCCGGGGTCATAAGGAAATTACACCCCTCTAAAAAGCGACGCACGAGCCCAGTATCAGCAATTGTCCCCTCCTCCAATGGGCATATTTCGCGTATTTAGAAAATCTTGAAAATCTTCAAAAAACCTTTTGAACAATCTCTAGTCTTTTGTCTTACCATGTGGTTCCTTCCAAGAGGTGTTCTTTTCACACACTTATTTTCTTTTGTTAACTGACGATAGTTAAAGACAAACCGTACATTCACCTCTGAGGCATACCATATGAGAGGAGAGTGGGTCCGCAGCGAAAGCAGTGGGCGGCGCTTTCCGCTCAGAACGGCAAGTGCGCGAAGCTGTAGCACACATATGCATAGGTGGAGCGGGAACATTACTGGCGGGTAGCGAGGAGTGACGGAAAGTGATAGGATTCAGAACAGAGAAGGTTCATGTGAGAACGCTATAAATGACAGTTGTAACCTATAAGTACTGTAAAAGCTCAGGTGCAACTTATAAGAACTGTTGAAAGCTATATTCGAATCATTTCTGACAAAGTCACAAGTTTAACAGCCAGATTCTGTAGACTAGCTGAGGCAGGAGACACAGTGAGTGAGCGTATTTCCTCCGTTCTTTGACACCATTACTAATAACATCAGTTATGCAGAAAATAATGGATCAGAGTACTTTGAAGCATGACATGTAGGATTAATTCATTCTCTTTTCCACACTGTTAAAATTATTCGATTGCCAAATTGTCTACGGTTCCGACAAGAAGTTGATGCGCGCATTATTGGCTATCAATCGGTAGTAAGAGTCAACAAGAGACAGTGCAAACAAAATTTTTTATAAGTTTGAAACAGTAGCTTCAAAAGGCATGGTAGACGGTCTTTATAGGGAGACAGCAAGAATAGGCTACTTGGTCCTCTCCAAATTGTACGGGAAGATTGTGACCAGCAGGAAAGAATGGAAGTCAGTTGACAAGGTGCAGGCGTGAGGAATGTGATCAGGTGCACCGTATCAGGGAAGAACATGAGTTCATTACATTTTTATAAAGTATACGTGAGATAATCACAACATCACTAGCTAAGTTCGATCAGGGATCGTCGTGGAGGGACGCGGAATTGTGCTCCAGCGCAAGCTGTGAGTAATTAATCAGGGTTTTCTGAAACAGCTCAACCTGAGTGCGAAAAACATTCTAAAAAACACTTCGATGGCAGGACCAACTGCACTGGTGCAACTTTTTTTGAATTGTTTTTCTCGGATCAAGCATGTCATTCTCATTCCTCAATGTAGGCTGCTCTTGAAGCATGCAGTGCTTACAGAGATAGCTAATTAATTCTCGGTCCTGTGTATTGACTGGACTGACCATGAAATACAGCAGGGATACCACGTGAAATAAAACATGACCTAGAGGTATTTCTGGCCATCTGCGGGCGTTAGATGAGGGCTCTTTGTGCAGTGCGAGCTGGCAACTGACACGCTTACCACGGTCCGGAAATCATGTCCCAGATCCCCTGCTCGCCCAGGACAATAAGGCATTCTACTTTCTAGGACGGGCACGGTTAATTGGTACCAGATTCATCTCGTAGGATAAAAAAAATCAGTGACTTGTGTATCGGTTGCCCCCCCCCCCCACTAGTCGCAATTCTCCGAGTTGCATCATGGAAACATTTTTTTCGCCTGAAATTCTCAAATTCCGCAAGCTTAGGTAGGCAAAATTCAAAGCTTATTTCGAGATTGATCTACTTAATCTTCCCGTCTACTCCAGAACAATAACAAGCAGTGATGCACTATTAGGCTGACACGTTGTAGATTACCAGTCGGCTCGCCGGCTAACGCCGGCGCGCCTCCTTCTGATACGGCCCGGGTGCGCCGAGCGAGCGCGGCTTCGCCGCGCGTATTTTCTTTCACATAATTCTAGACTCAACTGATATCCGCCTTCTGTTCTGTACTCCACTTTTTTCCGGTGTCGGAAGTACTCTTGAGCTATTTTACAGATTCTTCGTCCGACTCCGCCCACCTCGGAGCAGGCTTCGCCTACAATGCTCTTGCCCCACAATCACCGACCCTCTACTGACCTTAATCCACGTTTTTTTCCGGTCTTTGAAGTGCCTTGGGACAGTTTTAGAGAATTTTGTCTGGCCCCGCCCACCTCGGGCAGGCCCTGCCCACAATGTTTGTGCCCCACAATCCTCACCGGCGACCCTCTACTGACCTTAATCCACGTTTTTTTCCGGTCTTTGAAGTGCCTTGGGACAGTTTTAGAGAATTTTCGTCTGGCTCCGCCCACCTCGGGCTGGCCCCGCCCACAATGTTTTTGCCCCTTAATCCTCACCGACGAACTTCTGCTGACCTTAATCCACTTTTTTCCGGTGTGTGGTGCGTTCTGGAACCGTACTAGAGGATTTTTGTCCGGCCCCGCCCATCTCGAGTCAGACTTCGCCCCCAATTTTTGTGCCCCACATTCTTCACCGACGGTTCTCTGCTGAATAGTCCACTTTTTTCCGGTGTCAGGAGTGTTCTGGAACCGTTTTAGAGACCCTTTTTCTCTGGCTCCGCCCCCCTCGGAGCAGGCTCCGCCCACAATTTTTTTTTCCCACACTGTTAACCGACGACCCTCTGCTGAACTTAATCCACTTTTTTTTACGGTTTTTGGAGTGTTTTGGAACCGAGCTACAGACTCTTAAAATGAATACCCTGCGATTCAGGGCAAGCTCCGCCCACTGTGGGCGGGTCTCAACACACTTCGAGCGTGCCCTATATTCGCAGGACCTTTACATTCTACACTGAGTTTTTTTGCGACTTCCAATACACTCTCCGAATCGGGTTACTGAATTTTGCGAGAAGCACCGCCCACCTTGAGTACGCTCCGCCCTCTTAGGGTGTACCTGCCACAGTTAGTCTGGCGACTCCTTACTAACCTTAGTTCCTTTTTTCCCCATCTTTAAGCTGCCCGGGAGCGAATTATGAACACTTTTCTGCAGAGCCCCAAAGTTTCGGCGAGTGCCCCGCCCAATGTGGGCGGGGCTTGCCATAGGTCGAGTGTGCTTTTTATTTCTTCTCCCATGCCCTATCTATCCCCACCTTGACTGGACCTCTATTATATCCTTTATTGTTAATTACTAATTCCTTGAAGGTTTTTCGAAGGAGCTCTGCCGTTCAACATCCGTACTTTGACTGGGTTAAGCGAAAAGTTGTGACCCTTTGAACGACATTTCGTGCCATATGTTTTCAGTTTTAGTGAGACCTCCAGTCAAAAAAATAATTATTAATAATATCCAGGACACCTGTTCATCTGGAGGGCACATCTTTACCACGCTCGTTGAGGATTCCGGCAAAAGCAGTAAGGTAAAAATGCTGATTTCGATCCCGAGTTGAAGAGTTGAAGAAAAAGGTCCGGGTAAACGTTGTGAATTTTCTTGTTATTCAACTGATGCTTTTCTACTATTAGTCGGCGATAGACAGAAAAACGTTAAGAGCGTTCAGTAGGCCGGTGCGGGCATACCTCTTAGCGAAAATCGTCAACATCAGGGGTGTTACATCTCTTCCCTGAAGACCTGTCCATATAGAATCTCACGCTGCATCGCGTTTGTGCGTGCATAAGACGAACAATGAGCGTGGTCGGATGAGTGCTCACTCGTTGGTAGTTTTCTCCTTATTCCTCAATCTCACCATTTCAAATGGATGGAGTTGAAACCGCACCATCACGTGGCAGTCAAAAATGAATGTTGCGCGGAGCCCGTTTAGAATCAGAGCGAAGGTTCCGTCGCGAGCAAGCGTCACTTCCTCCACATATTTTTTAGCTGAGAAATTACTACATCCTATATTCCTGCGGGGAGGACCACCATACGAGAAAGCGTCTGAATATTGAACGGCACTGGGCGTGCTTTGAATGAAGGATGGTTATTTTTACAGCGTTTTCGAGAAGTTAAGCGAGGTCATAATTCATCCCAAGCGACCGACCGAAATGGAGTTAACCACAAAGTAAATTATTGAGCTAAGCCGTGAGAAATGGCTTTTCTTCTAAGATAAAATTCTGTGAGTTTTCGTGAAGCACGCAGAATGCTCCACCCATGGGCTTCTTACCATTTGGTAGAGATTTTCGAGAAAGGTCCTTTTTTCCTAGCTTTTTTCGACTTTTGTATCTCATTCTTTCACTGAGTGCTGTAGCAAAACATCTGTTCTACAATCGTTACGAGAGACTTTATAATTTCTTCGTTGACCTTTATGGGTGAACGCTTATCAATCTTCAGAAAGCAAGCATCGAAATGAAAGAGCCAAAATTCCAGTGGAAAGCCTCAGAAAACTGAAACATCTTACATCAAAAAAACTCAAGGTATAGAAAAGATAAGTTAATTTAAAGGCTTATTCCGCGATAAGCCAAGGCTGTAAGCTCCAAATGTTAAATGATTGTACAGCGAACGATTGAACAGGAAGCTATATACTAAAAAAGTATAAATTTGCAAGAATTTGAGAACTGGATACTTAGACCCATGAGCATTCCTTATGCCCATGCCGACCGCCTTGGCTACTATCTATTAGCTAGTTGTCTACTGACCCTCACCATTCCGAATGGTGAGAGTTAAGTGGTAATTGAGAAGAGCTGTTACCTTGTGATAACAACAAGTGAGAATTTGTACAAGCTGCCTTGTCTTCACTGTGCACATGTACAAGCTGGCACCGACAAGAGGTCCTACCACAGAGAGCTCCCGACGGTTTTTTTTCGTTTTTTCTTCACTAATACAGTACTTTCTAAGTATCTGAGCTCCATTATGTAACTACTATTTGTGATTGCGGATTTTGCAATGCGAAAGTTCAAATATTCTGCAAAGTGATCAAAAGGCTGTCCAGGTTGCATTCGCCTTTCACTATTAGGTTGTCGGAAAGTTCTCAGCGCTTTGTGTTACTATTTATTGTACACTCATTGCTGATTAAAAACTTATTCTCCCTTGCGCCTCAGTGGTCCATCTCAGAGAATTTTTTGCACCCCGTGATGATATAATTGCCGTTTCACCATTGCTTGATAAACCCCCTTTTCCCAAGTTTTTTTGAAGCATGTCAAAAGAGCAACTTCGGGCGATATTTTTCTTCAACTACAAGTTGGGTCAATTCGCAGTCAAGACAGTTCGACATATTGACCGAGTTGTGGGGGCCCAGTATTGTTGGAGAGAGCACCATGCGACAATGGCTCGACAAATTCCGTTTTCGAGATTTCAGTCTTGAAGATGAACCTCGTAGCGGTCGACCTAAAGCAGTACCTGACGAGGATTTGAAGGCGTTTAGTGGACGCTAAGCCATTCCAAACAGTTGGAGAAATTGCAGCGTATTGTGAAGGTGGAAAAAACTTCGACAAGTGATCCCAGTACAATTTAAGTGACGCGCAGAAATTGAGCACGTTTCGAGGTTCTTTTCTGCCATTGCTTTTGCGCAACAGAAACGACCCGTTTTGGATCCGAATTGACACCTGTGATAAAAAAGTGGATCATGTATGATAACAGGAGAGTTACAGTAGTGTATGGGACGACCACCGAGGCAATTTCCAAAGCCGAATCGTTCACGAAAAAAAAGATTATGGTCAACAGTGTGGTCATTGCTGGTGTGATCCATTATTACTTTTTCAGCCAGGTCCAACCATTCACGCACGAGTCCCACTTGTGGTAATGAAATCGACCGAAATATACGAAAATTGGCGTTCAGCCGCAGCCTAGCACTTGTCCAACAGAAACGCGGTCTGATTACCTTGTTGGATACAGACGCTCGCGGCGCACACGTTTCACCAGAATCACCTAATCCATAAAATTTGAAACGAAATTCGTGGGTTGAAGTTCTCACCTCCCACCTGCGTTCATTCTCCAGACGTTTGAGCAACCGACTATGCACAATTTTGAACACTTTCAGAACTGCGCTTGGCTGGAGAAGATACATGTCATCAATCAGGGCGGGGCCAGAAAAAAGGGCCGGTTGCGTGATTTGGGCGTGATGTATCGTACCACCTGGCCTCAGTTATATTTGCTTAACTAGGGATTTTTGACTCACATTGGCAAAAGTGTGGCTGATTCGAACGGTGAATTTCGAAATGAATGCCGAAGAAGTATTATAGAAGAAGTTATGATGCGTTCAAAAAACCCTCAAAGCGCTGAGAAACTTGACAGAGGCAAACATATAACAAACAACAAGCGACTTATACGGCTAAAATATTCTCTTTAGCAGGCTTATTGTACAATAGCATTCTCTGCTTCGGTAGGGTTAAGCGACGCATTTACGAAGATTCTGGTTTTATAGCATATTATAGATTGTAAGCGCTGCCTAGCAACAGCTGCATGAGAAAATTATAGGCTCAGCGGACGTGCGATTGTGATATAGTTGGCTAAGGTTGCTGAACGTAGAGGATACTTGTAGAGTGTGTTAGGAGGACGAGAGATTGGTGCAGTGCGGCGGCCTTGGGCTAGGATGGCTTAAGGAGACCGCTGCTGTAGTATGGTAAAAGGAGCCATTAATGTAAGCTTTGCCGGAGGCAGTGGAATACTCTTGATAGATGCGGCGCAGTGTTCAGCTTTAGCATGTCTTAGTAAGTAGAGGCTGTCCGTGGCGCGCTCTGCGCTTTATATCGCTGGCCATGAGTGCTCACTTCAGGCTGACAGACCTATGTCCTAAGGGCAATCAGGACCTGATCGGGGGCCTTACCAGACATATAGAGAAGAAAAACGGGGCACCAGATTAATGGCCATGAGCTATATCCAAACCAGGTCGTGATTGTGCAAAATACGTAACTGGTGCAAGCGCTGCATTTGCTGCTCACGAGTTTGCAAACTTCACTCTTAAGGGGCGATCATCAAGTGGTTATTTGCTAACGAAATTTAGTTCGCTGACAACGATTTCAATGGGCTACTGCTGGCAGGCGCAAACCTTGCGGGCGAACGCAGCAAATAGTTGCAGTTAAGTAGTAGTAAGCAAGTGAAAACGCGATGGCAGTGTAGAGGAAGGTACTATACCATAATAAGAGTATCGGCAGGGCTTTTAGCCTAATGACGGCTCAAGAAAGGCGTAAGCATCTATCCTACTGGCGCACTGAAGCTTTGAAGTTGTATGGAGCATTTCGCCAAAGGCGCGTGTTGATTGCCTCAAGACAGCGCGTGCCGCAGCGCTCAAACTGAGTAGCACCGGTCATCCTTCGCGCTTGTGCGAGTAAGTAGGGCTAGCGGCCCGCCATCAAACTAGAAACTGTCGCCACATGGCTCGCGACGGCCACCATGAGCTAGGAGGGGAAAAAAAGAAAGAAACAAGCTACAGCCCCTGCAGGTTCCAGTTTTAACGCCGCACTAAGGTTGGCGCCTCACTTGCTAGATGCGCACTCCAAAGCGGAGGGCCGCTGCAAGTTGTCCTGTGTGGGGCGGCGGGCATTATCGGCATTCATGTCGCTTTTCGCTGACCACTGCTGCGTGGGGGCCCATTAATAATTCTGGCTTTTCTTTATTCCATTTTATTCATTAGCGGGGCACAATACAATCAACTTGCATGCCCTATCTGGCGCAGGGTAAAAAGCGGGCGTAACCAAAATGCACGAGGCGAGACCAATTTTCGTGTGCAAAAAGCTCGAACGCACTAAACTAGCGATTGAAAGATACTAGCGCTAATCCGTAACGCGCTTAATTGAAGAAAGCTAGAAGGGCGCAATTTTTGGAAGTTTATTTTTGCTTTTCAAGAGTTTTGTTTGTTTATTTTCATATTTTTTTTTAGCACTGGAATGATGTAAGCCTGGTAAGTGTAGGAGCGGGGCGGGTTTTTCGAAAAACTAGCGGTAGGCTATGGCTTCGTTGCGGAGCCCTGCGACCGTAGCATCCCGGCAACGTTATAAGCATTTCATAGGGCTGGCCCAAATTTCGAGTGCCCTATCTCTCTAGGACTTGGGAGTAGTTTGATACCGTTCTAATAGATTGTGAAAGTTGAAAATAAATTGAGCTGCAGGAACAAACCTGTTTTTGGGCGTTGTTTATAGTTTGCACGGCGTGGCTGGATATACGGCAGGCCAATCTTTTATCGAGACAAATATATACGTGCTAGGCGCAATTTCTATGAGCACTAGGCTAAGAGGTGTTATGTGAGGAACGTTCAGCCAGAGATTGAGGCTACTCACTAGATTTTGCAGAAGGAAACACTGTATGGTTTCGCGTAAAGCCGTATACGCGAGAGCAATCTCTAGACATTGATGTTTTTGATTGGCATTCCTAAGTGTACGGGTCGTTATTCACAGCATGCTAGTTTGCTGTGCATGATCGAGGGCAGTTTCATATCTGCGTTGCCTTCGCTAGGAAATATAGATTAAGCTCGTGAAAAGAGAAAGTGAGGACAACGGACTACGACCTAGCTCGTCGTATATCAGCGAGGAGTCAAAGGCAGTGGACCGTTAAATATTCAGCATATTTGAAGGCATTTAAGGCTAGGCACCGGGCCTGCGAGCGGCTCTGCTTCTAAAATACTTATAACTGTTTGAATACCCAAAGTTTTTTTTAGTACTTTTGATCAAGTTGATGCTCAAATCGCATATCGCAGAAAGATATTTTTTCCCGGGCTGAGTTGACTTGGTAGGAATAGATATGCGAGCTTAAACATTAGAGGCACTGTAAGCATTGAACTGGCGCTACAAAAAGACAGAGAGACTGTTTTGATGCGCGATAGCATGAACGGGGCTTTTGACAAATGTGCTACCTTCCGTTCTGCGTCTAATTGCGAATGATAAGCGACCTGTAATTTAGGCCAGCATGGAATGCACAGCTGTGGGGTAGCGGTACTGGTTTCCGGCAGCGGGCGTAAGTAGCGGTGTTTCGAATTCCTAGCGCCCTACTTAGTGCTTATGCTGGTATGATTCCATTTATGGAGGTGCGAAATAGTGGATTTGTGAGGCCAGGTTGCTCCTAGGGTAGGGTATGGATAAAGCCAGCTAAGTGTAAGTCGGAAATTTTTTGAAAGAATTTTTCTTGGCTCGTATTTATAGTAGTGAAACCATGTCCGTATTGAGAATTTAATAAAGTGTAAAGTTATAGCGGCTTCGGTCTAATGAGGGTGACTTCCGGACCCCCTATATTAGGTGTTGAATAAGTCTTATAAAAAGCGTGTTTGATCCTCATTTAGACTATTTCGTGTGGCGTGACGTGTAGCATTAATGCCTCTACTATTAACTTGAGCGTAAGTCACGGCTCAACCGAGGACGTGCATTTGCAGTAGCTAGCAATAGTGCGCACAGTTTGCTACTAAGTGAACAACAACGTACGCTTGGCGGCCACTGTTTGGTTTTGCTCAGAGACAGCGTTTTTCAGGGCCTGAATGCAAAGGAAGCCCATACCGATAGCTGGGTTGATACATACTGGTGAGGACGTCAAGTCTCTTACATCGATCATGGCAAAGAATGGTATCGCCAAAATTCAAGGAAGACTGTCGCGCAAATTGCTAAGAGAGGCTTTTCTCTCGAAGATGCTCTGCGAGGTCGGTGCGCCCGATGGAGTTAGAATTTGAAGTAATGAGCGCGTTGCCAGCCGTTGAGGAGTACGCGTGTAGGCCTACGCACAGAGAAAGTACTACGTTCCATCGTGGAGGAGGACCCGTACCTCACCACCAGAGGAATGGCGACCATGCTTAGCTGTGATCATTCGACGGTTGCACGTGGACTAGAAAAGCTCGGCAAGGTAGCAAAGCTTGGTCGATGGATCCAGCTGTCCGCTTATAACCTTTCAAGGAGGATGACCACCTGCACTTCTCTCCTCACTTTCCAAAAGAGGCTTCACTTTCTCAACTCGATGATCACTGGACATGAGAAGTGGGTCCTCTACGATAACCCTATGAGGAAGCGGCAGTGAGTCGACAAAGGAGAACAGCCAGAAGCCACCCCAAAGGCCGACTTCACCCCAAAAAGGTTCTTCTGTCCTGCTGGTGGTCCAGAAGGGGCATGGAGTACTGGGAGCTGCTGGAGAAGGGACAGTGATTGATGCTTCCACATACGTGATCCAGCTGCGGAAATTGAAAGATCATGTTGACCGTACTCGTGGAAGGAATGCGGAAATCGCTTCAATGATTAGGGAATATTTACAAGAATGGGATATGGAAATGGAAATTGGCTACCTCACACTATTCAAGAAGAACTGCGAGAGCTAACTCGCTGGCCAAGTACGGAGCGATGGTGGAGTCCCACGGAATGCATATGCGTCAGTAGTGAGCTTACCATTGTGTCTCGCCGGATTGGTTCATCGAAATGCATCTAATTTGTGATATGGCGTTTTGGAGAATGAGAGCATAAATCTGTTGATGCCTACACCCATTAAAACATCACGTCTTCCTGCACCGCCTCTGCTTACAGCTTTAAAAAGCTTTCAAAAAAAAACAATCTGGGGAACGCCCACTTATGCGACTAATTGGGGGCCGCATGGATTGCTATGCCGACGTGATGCAGTACAGATCATTCGTGCTCAGTTTCAACTTATAACCTCTCAAGGAGGATGACCACCTGCACTTCTCTCCTCACTTTCCAAAAGAGGCTTCACTTTTTCATCTCGATGATCACTGGAGATGAGAAGTGGGTCCTCTACGATGTTGTGTGGCCACAAACTCTTGTGGCATGACATGACGAACATTTATTATTTCATTTTGGTCAGCTTATCACATAAAACGATTCTAATAGCGCAGGTAGGTTGATGTGAGAACACAACCTGACCGAGCTACAAGGGTGTGTACATTCAAAGCCCCTCCTAAACATGCGATTTCCTTTGCCTGCTCATTATGCCCTGCTTTCAATTTTTCGTCAGAAAACAAATGAGCTCATCACATGATCCTTAATTAGAATGCAGCTACTGAGGAAAACCAAAAGATCACCAACGTTCACAACGACGTCGGCTGAAAAGTTCTACCGATTATCAGTATTTCTGTGCCTAATGTATTTGCTAACCAAGTATAAAAACATAGTACATGAATATGTTGTACCTACGTGAGCTGAGTGTAGCTTGGAAACGCTTAGAAGCGCAAAGCTCTGAATTATTCGGTCGTGACTTTCCAGATGGCCACGCACACCATTCAAGGTGAAGCCTGTGTCGAGGGACTGTCGAGGAGATTGTGAGATTTCATTCTGTCAGACAGCGGAGAGTCTTTCTGGGAAACATATTTCCGCTTTTTGTAGGTCAGCTGTGGGCTATGAGTTGGGAAGCTGGAGTAGTGCTCTCAGCTCCGACGCTTTCCATTGAGAAGTGGCCCTCACCCTTTCTCAGCCAGACTCCGCCCACCACACCATGCCATTTACCTTTAATTCATTTCCTGTCTGAACCAGTACTACAATATTGCGCCAATTTGCCCTCATCCCATTTAACTTGCACTTTCAATTAATCTATCTTCCTGCCCAACTCCCAATCTAATAGATTGCAATTGTCCTCTACCAGATCTTTGTCGGACAAGCTTTACTATTGCCAACCTTTCGCCTTTGCATTTGCAATTTATAATTCCAGTATTTCCTTTTTTGTTCTCTGCAACACCTAACCCAATTGCCTGAGCTGCCTTGTTGACGGAAGCATTTCTCCACCTGGAACTTCCTAACAAGAAGGAACTGTCTCACAATGAGTTTGTTTGCACTGGTCAGGGATTTATGCACAATAGGACTATCTCCTTAGTTTTGATGTCTCTGCAGGTCTTACAAAGTATCAACTCATCAAGTAGGAATGCCAAAAGTGCAAGAATGAGCATCATGTTTTTCCCGCGTTTAAAGACGAGCTATACACTCCCCTATGAGGACGAGTCCCGTGAGTGGGTCCGCAGCTGCAGTGTCACTTTTTGTGTTCAGAGTGCACGGGGCAGGATTGGAGAGTAGTGATACTCGGGTACCTTTTGGAATTCTGCACGCGCTATCCTCAAGGAGGAACATTTGCGTCCATATAAAAAAATCAGCGAACATGCAGTCAGATATAGGGAAGAAGAGGTTAAAGGGCGCAGACAATTTGTGTTTACTAGCGAGGAGTGTGGTTGGCCGTTGTCAATGCGGGCGGAGTCGGGAGACAGCAGACAGGTATCACTACACTCCAGTCTCGCTCCCATGCACATTTAGCGGAGAAAGTGGCACGCTAATGCCTACACACCTTGCAGGGACCAGGATTCACGAAAGTGACTGTACAGTTTCTCTTTTTGAAGGCAGTTCGCACTATTAATCCCTAGGAAGAGTATGACTGATACCACCTTTCATGGCAATTCTGCGACCCTGAGCAGGTGCTGCGTAGCGCCTTCTCCGAGGAAGGTATCCCTATAAAAGCCCTACTAAGTTACAACATACCGATCGAAACGCAAACCACGCCCCCTCCCTCCTCCCCCGCCCACAAATGAACGAGCGTACCTGGTTCTCGGATTGCTTTATTTGCGAAGCAAAATATAAAGCGAAGGGACTGGTATGAAGCGGGTGCGTTGCTGCATGGATATTCGGGTACATGCATGCAGCCGCCTCACCGTAACGGTTATTGGCAAGATGTCTGCGGAAAACTCGTCCTGAATTATTTTCCGGGTCATTAAGATTAAAGGTTTTCTTCGCAGGTTTCTGATCATTTCGCTTCGTTTTTCCGCCATCTGCCCACTATATAGCGCCCTGCTAGCATTTTTTGCCAAGTACCAAATATAGTGCTAACCGCTTTTAGTCATCATCTGTGACACTTACTCCAACAACACGACGCAAGCAATGAACAATAACTACGCGGCTTCCTGCGATTATAAGTCCTCGTCAAGGGAGTACACTCCGAAGGCAAAGTCCTCAATCGTAAATAAGTAAAAGGAATACTAAAGAGCCAAGAAGCTCAACTGTGAAAAATGCTTAGAAACCATCGCAATTGCTTTGAATAGCATTTCTTTCTAAAGAGACACTGAGAAATTTGCGAAGCGAGAGTGTGACTAGACGATATCCCAGGTTAATGGTGTTGTGCCCCTTATGGTTGTCACATTTGTTCCCAGCTGACTCCTCATAAATGCCTCCACCCTTGCCTCCTCCTTGGGCAGGTCTTCTGCTATTGATGATGGCCGGTGAAGCTTATGATGATGGGTCGAACTAATGAGAGGCATATAAGCATGGTGCGCTCGTCCCTCGTTTTTGCGCCCCAAAAGTGATGCAACCGCTGCGTTATCACTGCATAGCTGCCTACTTGCTACTTGCTCGTAAATTAGCATCTTATTCTCTCCAGACTAACGAAATGTAAAGACCAAAGGTGATCAGCCCTACCCATTTCACACTCCTTTTTTAAGAACCTGAAAATTAACAGTAATGAGCCAACACAAGAATCGTGTAAGTAGACTTTATTGCTGAGCGCGAGGCTTACGTACTAAGCAAAATAAAACACATTGGTCGATTCACATAAAAAGATAAATTAGAAAAGGTCATAACTCACGAGCCAACCCAATATCTAACCCTTCGCCAATTTGTCTAGCTTGCTTTGGAGCATATTCGGAGGTAATATTCCTACGTGCCAATACCAATCAGTTATTTATCTCCTTCAGTTCCTTCCTATCTGCTGTCATTCTCCACCGTCTTGCTTCAACATGGACATCTGTAGACAACTATTCAAATGAAACTTCAAACGCCTTTAACTTCGGCTTGCAAAATAATTGTTCAGCTACACCAGTCCTATCATTTACAACCTGGCTAGCACGGCGGTAGCCTGACACTGACATCTGGAAGTCGAACTTTTTTTTCGAAACCTACCCTACCCGAATGATGCCGGCTTCTATTGGGTTGGCACATAAGTAACGGCGCTTTTTTCCAATTGAAACTTTTTTGTTCTTTTCAACTGAAAACTTCTCGTAGTATTAGAATATCAAACCAGCTTCGGCTGAGGGAATGATTTTTGTGAATTTTTTAGTCGTTGAAGTTGAAAGTGAAGTCGGCGAAAATTAGCACCTTCGACAACTGCCTCTATGTATTTACTTCTGCTCGAAGTGCTAAAATAGCTTAAGCTGCTCCATACATTTGGAAAAGGTTGAGGTAGAAGTCCCAGCGAAGGAAACCTCAATAGGATGGTTTAAAACTAATCACAAGAATTTCAAAGTTGGCAACCTTCACCTCGCCGATATTGGGCAGGCTCACGTCTGTTCCACCTGAAATTTTATGCTTATAGCTGGATGTTTTGCTGATATGTTTTGCATGTTCTGATAGCGAATTTCGTGCTCTATAACACTGCTATAGAAGTCTCTTCTCCAGAGGTGCTTGCTTTCTGTTAATTTCAGGTTATCATTACGGAACGTGAGGTCGATGAGAATTAGCGTTCCCGACTTCTTCCCCCTACCGCTGTCCACGAAAGTTTCAAAGCTCCTAGAGCAGCTCAATAGAATCGCCATGGTTTGAGTAAGGCATAGAGTAACAGATTTGTATTAGGACGGCTACAACTGATTCTGGAAAAAAGCACAACCGACGTCGTTGACCTCGCAGACATCTCGACTCATACCTCATGATTTTTTGTTTTCTTCAGTAAATTTCAAGCACAGTATTTACAACACTATAAAAAATATAGATATTTACAGCAAACTAGTCAATGATATATTCCCCATTGTTTTTTATAACCTCCTCCCACCGATCAGCCAGCTGTTCAATGCCTTCTCGGTAAAAATCCTATGGCCGCGACTCGAAGAAGGAATCTAACCTGAAAAACAAGGGAATCAAGCGCATTTTTGAAATGCTGCAGTTATAGAGCACGAAATTTGCTATCAGATCATACAAAACACATTAGCGAAACATTTAACTTCTAGCATAAAATTCGTGGAAATTGGGAACACTAATTCTCATTGACCTCACGTTCCGTAATGGTAACCTGAAATTAACAGAAAGTAAACAGCTCTGTAGAACAGATTTCCATAGCAGTATTATAGAGCACAAAATTTGCTATTAGAATATCTAAAACATATCAGCAAAAGATTCAGCTATTAGCATAAAATTTCAGGTGGAACAGACGTGAGCCTGCGTAGTGTCGGCGAGGTGAAGGTTGCCAACTTTGAAACTCTTGAGATTAGTTTTAAAGCATCCTATTGAGGTTTCCTTCGCTGGGACTTCTACCTCAACCTTTTCCGAATGTATGGAGCAGCTTAAGCTATTTTATATTTTATTTTAGTACTTCGAGTAGACGTAAATAGAGGCAGTTGTCGAAGGTGCTAATTTTCGCCGACTTCACTTCCAACTTCAACGACTAAAAAATTCACAAAAATCATTCCCTCAACCGAAGCTGTTTTGATATTCTAAAACTACGTGAAGTTTCCTATCAGATGATATCAAGATCGCTTGCAAAACATTTCACTTTCGGAACAAAATTTTCAGTTGAAAAAACGCCATTACATGTGCCAACCCGATATTTCTGGAACCTCTCTTTCTGCGTACTCATCAACAATTCTCCTGTCTTTTGCAGTATTTTATATGCTTGAGCAGTATGTATGTAATCTCTGCCTACACCTCGCTCTCTGCGACGGCTATTCGCTCATTTCATTTTATGCGTTACTCACGTAAATCAATATTACAAATGTGTGTAAGTAATGAAATGGATACATGAACAGGGAGCCCATAGATATCCATAATACGAGAGAACAAACACAGGCAGTTCATAAATAGTTGCCACTGGACAGGTCTGACCACGAGGTCGCATCCCACAACCTACACCAACCCCAGTTCCGAAATCCAGCCTAGATCCTCATCGAAGTTTCCCTCGTAAATCCCATACTCTATTCGATTGGGCCCTTCCACGTACACTCCATATCTCGGAGAAGGACTGGGGTGACTAAGTACTTCATTTTAAGCAGGTGCGCCACAGTTTTGAGCTATATTGCCGTTTTTGGGGCGATTGTAATCATGCGTCTTTCAAGAACAAACAATGACAGCCGTATAAATTGAAATGTCTAACATAAAGTACATCTTGTACATGTCCAAGTAAGTTACGCCCACTTACGCCCTATCCACCTTTGGCATTCGAAGTGTATACAGGGGGCCAAAAAACGTCACTTCGATCGAGTCACATATCAGCAAAGTTTTTGCAGCCCAGAGCCCAGAGAGAAGATGTAGATACGAGCACCAGGGCGGAAGATACCCAAGCTGTTCCTTGATGAGCAGGAGCAGGCTCTTACCCACCACCTACATGTACACCAAAATATGGTCATCTCCAGTCGCAGCCTGACAGAAGAAGACCTTTGGAATTCATCTCACCTCCAAACAGCTTCTAGTATGGATTCACTCATGGATAGCTTCCTGGAGACCAGTACTCTCGATCTGGAAGACCTCCAACATCGAACAGCTCTGACAGTGTCGCCAGCTCTAAGACATCGTCTTCACCGCAGTCGCCAGGGCGCGGGTTGATGGTATGGATCGGACGTACCTGGAATGGAAGGGCCGATATTTTCTTCGTGAACCCCGGACTGAAGGTGAGCACTGGCGATACCATCAAGCAACTCGAGAAGAATCTCCTCCCTACATGTCGTCACCCGTACCTTCTTGGAAACTTTTACTGCTACAAGACTGGGCGACACCACGTGGATTCGAAGGGCATTGGAAAAACACTCGCCCCACTTGGAATGGAAGGGGGCTGTACCTGAAGAAGATGGAATATCCAAGTGGGTCACCTGAGCTAAATCCTATCAATAACCCGGTTCGGGCGGAGATCAATAGGGTGGCCTACGGTAGCGGAGAAGTCGACTATCTCGCCGATCTCAGGCACCGCATCGCGGTCGCGTGCCAGAATCTCGCGATGGCGCTCGTCCAGAAGGCTGCGGCGGAGCGTAATGATAGTATTCAATATGCTCTTTAATATGGTGGTAGAAATACCCGAAATCAGAATCAGAACTATCAGAAATAATCAAATGTAACTTATAACGCCTCCGAAGTCAATGGAGAAAGTCTTCGTACATTCCTCCGGTAAGTCGGGTCATCATGCCCACCGCGCTTGGCGAACGCTGTGGTGAGATGTGTCCCATCTGTCCGTAAGGCCGTGTTTGTCGGAGACTGCTCGCGTGTCTTAGAGTCCTCCAATTTCGACAGTACCGTTGTCTAGTAGCTATCCTGCGGGTGTTCGCTATATCTCAACCAGCCTCGTACTAGTGGAGCCTGTCTTGGAGGGTGAGATGAATTGCGCAAAGGTCTTCTGTGGCAGGTCAGGCTGCGGACTGGAGATGCCCTTCAGTATTTGGTTATCATGACGCTTGCGGGTCAGCGCCACCAGTTCCCCGGCTGATAGAGGAAACATATCCCGGGTACCTGCCGCCTGGTACTCTAATCCCCACGTTCTCTGTCCGGCTGCACGAAAACTTTGCCTGATTATGTGATCGTTCAAGCCGAGCGAAGTGACCCTTTGTCCCGCCCCCTCCTCCTAGGTTACCTCTCACAAAAGACTTGCGCAGCTGCCTCTAAGCCGGCTTCTCCATCGCTACGATTGCGCGCAAGAAAAGGTGTCACAAACCTCATTCTCGTCCGCCCCGTGAACCTCAATTTCAACATCGCCTTAAAGGAAAAAATCAATGACCCGAGAAATATACTTCGCTGATAGGCCTACTACATTTTCCTACCATCGACCATAAAAGCAATCCTATTAGCCGCTATAAACAAAACCGTTATCTTCTACAGGAAAATTATAGTCGCAGCTGAGCCCCGGCAATCTACTCAATCGACTTAGCTCGATTAGATGGCACCTTTGTTTTCCAGGATTCGAGTAGACGACACACCTCCTCATCGCAACAAACAGTGGGTTCGCCCGGGGCTTCTTTCGCAATTGTAGCACAAAAGTACTGCATATACAGGGGGGGGGACAAAAAAAGTCCACTTTTTCTCCCCACTCGGACCTTCGGAGCGCCGCTTACCCTGAAGTTACATTTGATTCTTCCTGATAGTTCTGAGTTCTGATTTCGGACTATTTTCAGCCTGCCATACTTAAGCATATCTGATATCTATCATTACGCCCCCGGACCGCAGCCTTCGGACGGCA
>MU912114.1:0-39054 GCA_036418165.1 Cooperia oncophora | reverse complement strand
GTAGAGGTTTCGAAACGGCGGTAAGTGCGCGTCAGAATCTCGGATCATGAGTACGCACGCATTATTTTAGTTCATCTACGTAACTTATGTAACGATTATCATCTGCATTGACTAGATATTTCTTTATTATTTTATTTTTATTATTTTGGATATTCTTGCTATATTAGCTATTAGGTTTATTTCGAAAAGTCCTGCGACATCTGTTGATTAAATTGGTTTCTAGAAAAAACCAAAAATTATGTTTGCATAGTTTATCCCTCACAGATTTAGTCCTCTGGGTTTCTGCACATGGTATATCTGACTTATTGAGGAGTTTCAATGGGATAAAGATTTCAGTGTATTATTGGTGGATCTTCTAAGCGCTATCACTGGATACCAGCACCGTTGTAAGGACCACAGTCCACCTTAATCGACTTCAAAATATGGATGACGTCGCGCTCGAAATCATTCAGAAAAAACTCAATTTTTCTCTACTGCTCGGTAATGCGAGGACCGCTGTGGGGATCAGGCTACGCCAAAAGATCATGCATTTCGATCAGAGAATGCGGCTGTCAGGTTATTTAGCAAAGTTAGCAGCCTCTAATTACCACCTCCTTTGGTCACTATCGCATCCTTCACAAACTAAAAGTTCCGAAAATCAACCTCAACTCGAGAATGAGGTCCGCTTCTTCTTTTTACCACAGTTGCCGTAGTTCTATGAGAATGGAAATTTGAAGCTGTGCAAAAGAAAGGCACTAGTACTAGTCATCAACTGCGGTTACCTTATAGATTGGAGATGTCCTCTACTGACCAGAAATTTAGTTCGAAAAATTTGGTCAAAGTGTCGCAGGACTTTTCGAACAACCTAATAATAAATTTATTATTATTTTGTAGTCCTAATTACATCCGGGTCTTCTGCATCTTTCCGTTCCTTCCATCAAACTCAGCAATGACATTTTTGTACTGTTTGATGCCCAGCGAGCCTACTTTTGCGATGCTCTCCATGTCCCCCGCGGCCAAGTACGAACCCATTTTGGGGATTTTGCATGAAAAGAGGGCTGTTAAACGTAGCAGTACACTCATAATAATTTTTATTTTTTTAACATCTTACCTTCCATAGCACCACTCCCACTATCAACTGAAATGTTGAAGCATTGCCTGGCTCTGAGTGACCCCTGAGGTTACGACCCCTCCCCCTCCCCAGCGGCCAAGTACGCCCCCCCCCTATGGGTTTCGCACAACGATGCTATACCCTGACTGTATATAAAGTATCACTTCAGCACGCAAAATGGCTCACTGTGATTTACTTCTGGCCACACTTGCGTTATAGCTTTCACCATATGTGATCGTCTAAATTCATTTCTCTTGAGACTGTTGGATCTATTAACGAAGAAAGGGATGCGAGAAGGAACGATACTGGCAATGAATACGCCAGGAACTGGGTTTGGGTGACTCTAATAGCACAGCCCGAAGAACCTCCAGAACAGGATAAAAAACAGCTCGCAATACTATACCAATACCAAAGGATATTCGCCAGAAAACATTCTTACTATGAGCTCATTGAGGAGCTCATTTTGTTTTTCTCATTGTTTACATTACTTTCATAGTTTTTGCTTTTCTCGCTCTCCTTTCATCTACATAATGGCCGAGATTTTGCGGAAATGCGATTCAGTCATCATTGCCAGCTCTAACAGTTGAATATCGGCTCCTGCTCATCTGAACCGCATCACATTTTATTGCTGTATACAACCCATACATGGGGTCAAAAAAGCCTGCATGGTGCGAGGTGTGGAAGCATGGCGGGCGTAAGATCCACATTGCTGGAACGCCCCTTTAATACCCCGGTATTTCTTTATTTAGTAACTTATTTATTGAGATACATCTCCATCTTCATCTCTGAATCGTTACTCCAGTAAATATTCACCATAATTTTAAATTGCTGCATGGCCGTTGGTTAACTCTATGAAATTGCTTTCCTTGGTGACAGTCCATTTTTAACGGTTATCCGATGACCGCTAACCTTTTTCTCAAGCCAGTTTTTTTTATTGAACTGCTGGTTCGTGGGCGTTTCAAGAAGGACACTTCCGTATGGAAATAGGGAGATAGCTGGGCCTCTTTTGACGGCTTGTTCGCCAGAAAGTTTGTGTTGCGCTGTTGCGTTTTTCAAATGTAATGACTCCAACTTCAAAACTCAATATATTGTTTTTTTTCTGGCTGAGCAGTAAGCATAAGCATGAGCTCTAGTATGAGTAGATCGAGTAATAATGCAGCGAAATCTGAGAAATCGGTAAGGAAAGTTAGCAGAGCATGGAGTTAGCAACACATCAGCATGTTGTAAGGCCAGTGAAAAGCATGGGATCATGTCTTGCTCAAGGATCATCTTCTTACCGCACCTATGAAGAAAAAGCGATTACTAAACTGTAAAATGGTCCTTGAACGACCCATATTGAGGCTACATCCGACAAAAAGATGCCTATCGAGAAGACGATTTTCGGAGGCCGAAAAATCACTCTTACTGTACATCCCCTGTTGAATTCAGAAGAAGTGATAGAAGTCATGCACGTCAAGGAAGTCCAGAGAGTCATGATGTGAGTCTCGACCATTTGCGAAGGCAAGTCTTCAGTGTTCCTAACTATATAAAGTACTGAAATAAACAGAATGGGAGCACTTGGAAAGCGCGATGGTGGAGAACATAGTTCCACAGAATGGACAACGCTCCCGCGTCAGACCATTTACTTTCTGGCAGGTTCTACATCCTTAAAAATAGAAGATGACGACAACGGCACAGAGACACATTATTCGACTTCTTCACTGGTCATGACTGGCCATCCAAGAGCCTCTGTTCAAAGCAAGTGGATTATTGAACGTTCGAGGCGATGTGTACTCCCCAGAGTACACGAAAAAGCTCCGCTTCCGGCGAATCGTGTGTTTTCCCGGGAGTACACGCGCTTATTGGTCCTTTTTGGTACTTTCTTTTCATTTTTCACGAAGGATTGGATACAAATAATCAAACAAACATAAC
Organism: Cooperia oncophora; assembly: GCA_036418165.1. Lineage (NCBI taxonomy): Eukaryota > Metazoa > Nematoda > Chromadorea > Rhabditida > Trichostrongylidae > Cooperia > Cooperia oncophora. Next base: position 36,053 of record MU912114.1, on the reverse strand, counting down.
GCAATAGAGAAATAATATGCATATATTAGAAAAGGCATGTATTCCTGGAAAAACACTCAAAATGTTTTTTTCTTCAGGCGAATCGTGTATTTCCAGGAGTACAGGCGCCACTTCGCTCGTTTTTGCTCTTTTTTCTTTGTCATTCATTTCCTTTTTGTGTAACAATCATATACATATAAACATAAACTACAGGGGAATAATACCAACATACTCAAAGAAGCGTGTACTGCAAAAAAAAACACGATAAAACGTTTCTCCCCAGGCGAATCTTTTATTTTCAAGAGTGAACGCCCCGCCCCGTTCGTTTGTTTTCAATACAATTTTTTTCCTTCTTTTCGCTGTCAGTTGTATGCAAATACTAATGCGAGCATTTAGAGGTAATATCAAGATGTTTTTTGGCGGGGTTGTACCTTCTGCGAGCGCTCTGAACCATAAACGGAACCACTGGCTACGTGTCGCCTGCAGCAAACGCGCCGCTCCACAATTGAAAGTTTCGGCGAAACGGCGCCGCCCGAACGTCTCATGTCTGGCCTTGCTTGGCTGCTGCGCTGTGCTGCCCTAGAACTGCGCAACCGGAACTTTTTCGATGAATATGAGGAATAGTGAGACGAAATCCCTGAGAGTACATCTGTGCCACGATGGACGACCCAAATCTCGTCAGTGAATCTGTTCTCGATTCTAGAGGCATTCTGTCGATAACCTACAGCAAAAAGCTAGTCATAGATCCATCGTTACTTTTACCATATTTAGAATTGTGCTTTCGCCTGCCTGTTACCGTGTTGCATGTACTATTTGTGACACACTCTATCAAGTGTGGCAAATAATTTTTGGAGTATGAGCTCGAGTTCATGCAGATGAAAAACGATATTACATCGGATTCACTCCCTATTCGTGGTATGGGGGCACCTTTATTATATGTGTCCAAGAGCGCTTAATTCGACAAGATAGTTGAACCATTGCTTCGCTTTCGATTAGTGCTAGCTCGTGGTCAGTTCCAGCACTAATATTTTTGACCGTCTTTTTTACATTAGTGTCCCAATTATATGAAACTGCTCTTACCATCACAATTCTTTCTAAATCTCATACATTACTCTTCAGCATCACCTGTACCGCATAGGCTCCCCTTGATGGTTGAATTGCTTGAGCAAGCGCCAGTAAGGACTTCATTTCTTCCTACAACGCGCTAGAAATGTCCATTGGGTACCCTGCGTCCAGGGAGCCGTTGATCATCATACTATCCATTCAGAGCTTCCGATGTCTCACCACCGCGTCGTCAGGTTTTCTTTTGACGTCCCGTGGAATTCAGCTGTAATCCCTCTGGATCAGCAGTCATCTTGGAGGGCACGACGTGCCCAGCTCAATTGCTCTTCAAAACCGAACGCAAGTATGGCTGCATCTCCAATCTTCGGTCTGGACAGTGATTTCCTTCTCACAGTTGCGTGTAGCGGGTAGATGCGAGCATGGCACTTTCGTTGGCGCATGAATGACGCAAACCGCACATTTATCCAACTCTCGTAGAATTCAAGTTTCCTGGGCGTGAGTATGTACTTCGCTACTTTCTCTAATGGTAAATATGAATCTACCTACAATTTGAAATTCATTGACACATATACGTCCTGCACCGGCGTTGAGGTAGGCATGGCTGCAACTCAATTTGAAAATAAAGGAGTCTTCGCTTTGGCGGAATATTGCTGTTGTGGGATAATCGTGATTCCACGGATTCGGAGCAGGACACTTTCAGAGCTCGACAGTCCTTTATGGAACATGCTACCTTTCGACCCATTCTATATTTTGTTCCTGCGCAGCCCTACTGCACTACTTGAAGGAGATGATACCTCCAAATCGCTCAAGAAGAGTTTTGATCCATACGCCACTGTTTCTAGCTGGTAGCAATGCTTCACACCTAAAGGTATTTCAGCCAAAAGTAGGCTATGTTCTGGTCAATCACAATTAGCGAGAAATAGCCTTCCAGCTAAACTTCCTGGAGGCTAAGCTGACTTGGCAACGAGCCTATTCAATACCATTCAACACCAGTCGAACTTTCTCTGCAATCTCGGCTATCGGAGAAGATTCTTCTATTTAGATGCCCTACGAGTTGCACCAGAAGGCGCGTCAAACTGCGTGACAGGAGTTTTTACACCTTCTTTTGCTGCACAAAAAAGAACCTTCTCAGCGCAAGTAGGGAATGCCGGAAGAGGTAGTCCTTTCACGTAGTTCATATATAAGTAACCTCCACAGGCATCCTCAAGGAGGAACGCTGCTGGCAGAGTCAAGAAGTATAATAGAATGTCGCGGACAGGCGGTTCTATTGTTATGACAATGGCTTTGTAAGGGGACGAATGTCTCTAAAAACTGGCACAGCAACAGTGGTTACCTTAGTCTGTTCTCGCAAATGCTAAGAGAAAGCTAACGAGACTACATTGAGGGATCATGGATACCAGTTTGAGAATGCGACCTCATTCAGCTTATTGTCTTAGCACCTCTGGCTACTCACGTCCTTTATCTACTCTTCAGAAAAGAAAAATCGCAGGATCTGACGCCAACTTGGGAGCATCAACACGTTCGCCATCGCAGCGGCCATAGTTTCACAAAAATCACATTGAGAATCTGCTCCTCGACACGTCTCCTCGACACTAGTGGTGGAAGACAAACCGACTGGTGGTTTCTCTCAATTGACACGGAGTGGCGTACTTGCAGGTGGCACGCTTACCACGCACGCTGCCATCCTGGATCGGCTCTCGCTCAAGCCAGTAAAGCCTTCTACCCCAGCCCCGCCCCATCCCCTTGGGCGGCAAATTAGCACCAGATTCGCTGGGAGGGTAATAACACTGACCTAATCATCGGCTGGCCGCGCAGGTACAGGCTACATCGCATTCAAGAAGCCATTACGATAGTGAATGGATGTAGAATGTGTGTCGCATCACACGAAGGGATAGATCAACGACAAAGACCTTATCCTTTACCTTTTTTTATCTCTCAATAACCTAGATCACAGCCTGAAATTTCGTTCAAGTTGCAGTACTTTTTCAACGTGAAATCGTATTGTCGGGACATGAATTGCGTCTAAGTGTGAGACTTTGAATTGACCATTCTTCAGTAACAGTTTTATTCTGACCATGAGCAAAAGAGAGAAGGATTATTGTTTCTTTTCCTGTGCGGCTGGATAAGTGCATGCGGCAGGTTGGGCCAGTAATTTGGATCTCTGGGAGATTCAAGAAACTCTTGTGTCTGAGAAAGTGGCACATAAGCAGCAGTAACCAGCTGTTGTATGAAATAGGTGTGAAGGCGGTACAGTGGAAAAAGGAAAACCTCTAAGTTCAGATTTACGCTTTTTTGAGAAATAGTTTTATTCGCAAACTGGCCGTGACACTAACGAATTCTGTATTATGAGACTTTCTAGTTCAAAGGCACTTGGCAACTGATAATTTGGTACTCAGCCTAAAGTGCTATGTAAGGGGAAAATGGCGGAAAAACGAAGTGAAACGATCAAAAACCCGCAAAGAACAGCCTTCGTTTTTAACGATTCAAAAAGTAATTTCGGACGAGTTTCCCGTGGGCATCGCGCCAGTAACCGCTACGGTAGGTATGGCCGCACATATGTGCTCATATATAATTATTGCCACGGAAGCTTTTCTCATTCTTACTACAAAACTATTACTTTTCGACCGCTATTCCTTCCGCATTTCCAATAAATGAGGTTTACGGCACTTCCTAACATTTGGTTGATTCGCTGTATTCCTCTTGAAAGGGCGAGGAATCACTTCTAGAAAAGTAAGAATTATCCAAGAAACCTCATTCAATATGCACTATCATTAATTTGGAGTAATTGTACATTGAAGTGTTTGGTTCAGTGTGAGTCACTTAATGTTAGAGAAACTGTACTGTGGTTATATGAATCGCATTCAGCTCTATAAAAGGCCCAGACCTGTTAACCTTGTATCTCGTGAAACATCAACTGGTGTCGAATGTCAAACATCGTTGCTTCGGTGGCTCACAAGTATGTAGTGCGACTTTCGGTTGGGTTACTCCCATGTCACGTCAAATTCAGGCACTTCTCCGCGCAGTAACGGTACCGCTGATTGCACCTATTTCTCCAGCCATTCTCCTCTTCCTAACACAGCGGCCTCTCTCTCCGCTTGTTCACCTCCCCCCCCCCCTATCATAAACGATATCACTACACTACTCAGTCCTCAAGAAGCATTTCTTTGACTTCTTCCTGAAACTATTCCATCTTTCCATACTCTTAATCGCTCAAGTCCAGAGCTGTCTCATTTGACAACAGGTCGACTGCAAGTAACAATAACTACTGGGCTTGGAGCCTACGTATGATGCTGGAATTGGGCAACTTCAAATCTTTTCACGTTTTAGACAATGCCCAAGAGACGACACATATTCTTAGCTACTAGGCCTGTTGCCGGTTTTAGTTTCCGTTTAGGGGTAAAATGGAGGGGCTGTCGAAAATGTACATAGTTTCGTTCCACCGGCGGACTCCGACAGTTTGAGCATGGTAAATATCAGTGGAAAGAAAAACTTTAGAAATCTAACAAGGAGGTCGTTCAGGGCGTGTGTCGCTTATCGAAAACGGTTTTTTGCATATTGTGGGGGCTCATGCAAGGACCTGAAAAGTGTGGCTTCATTTTCGCTGCGCGCTTCCAGGAAAGTAAAAAACGAGTGAAAAGAAATCTGTGGAATCTGCTTCGTTCTGGGCCTCTATGCGGCGTAGGTGACTTGCAGCTTTGACCAGTTGCTGAGTGGGGGTCCTTATATAGCGGGCCGTTTGAATCGAAGCGGAAAAATCGCCGTAAGTGAGCTTCCCAACTTGGGTCATGTGCTCAGGGTGAACGGCTTCTTGCCAATGGTTTCACCAACGATAAGAGCGCTAACGCATTCGAGCATCGGATGGCCTAGCGGATAGAGTGACAGTTTCGCAAATCGGACAGTGAGGGTGGTTGATAGTTCGGCTCCCTTGCGTCGCGGCTTTTTGCATTTTTTAGATTTTGCTGTTCTCGCTTCCATTTATGTCTGCGCTTGAATATAACTCGGATATTTGCCATTATGGGCACATTCTGAGTAGCTGTACCTCCTGAGTCAGTGCTATCAACTATTTCGATTTTCACGCACCATTGAACAAGACTGTTGCTGGGACGTTGTTCCTCAAGGCTTATAACAGTGGATCTGATTGCGAATTTAGTAACATTTAGTGTGGTGTTAATATAGACAATTTGGGGCCACATCTTCTTTCCACTGAATTCGTTATGTACAACATGTAGGGAACGTTCAGTGTCTATTCTGTCGTGGACGCCAAGAATAGGTGTTATATTTGTGATCAGGCGCCCTGATTACCACTAAAACAGAATTTTCAGTCGAAACAGTTGTTTTGACCTTCTTGAGCTTGCTTATTGGGTTGTCCTAGCGTCAACGATACGTCATCGCTTGTTACGAAGATGTGAGACTCCCGCTCACACTGCGACCATACGTCGGCCACCTACAACCCGAAAAAGTCAAAAAAATTTTTTTGCTCAAAACTTGCTCCTAGGGGTAATCGACAGTCCTGATCACGATTCTAGATTTTATTTTCGGTTCCAAGTGCAGACACCGGTAATAAGCGCCGAAGAGCTGAGTCTGTGCACACTAACTTAATTCGAAACGAAAACAGCAGTTTTGCTCCATAAAAGTAGGATTGTTCAGTGTATCGTGAATGTTTTTATTAGGACCAATTATTTAGGCAAAACATGGACCCAAAAAATGGAAATTGTAGAAAAGCAAAATTTTGTCCTCGGTGGGATCCGAACCATCGACCATTTTTTTACGGTTTTTTTTTATTCGTAGAAGCGCGCAGCGAAAACGAACCTCAGTTTTCTGGTCCTCGTATGTGCCTACAATATGCACTAAGACCCAATCTTGAAAAGCATCACCCACGCCCTGAACGACCTTCCTTGTATGAGGATTATCGGATAGGGCAAGGAATTTGCTGAAAAGAGTTTAAGCTCAGTGCAAAATTTTTCATTTTTTGTGCGATACTTCGAGTGAGAAAAAACGCTATTACTTGTGGGCAACCCAATACTTTGGGGAAGTTATCAAGAACCTGTCAAGGTTGTGGTCAAAAATACTTTGCAGCACTTTTCTGATGACTTTCCCGATATAGCGGCGGCAGGTGCTAGTTTGCGTAAAGAGCAGATTGATGATGAAAAGTTGCGTTACAGCGAGTGAATGACAAGAGCAGTGAATTTGCCTGGGATGCTTACAAACCCACAATCGGTAAGAATCCGAAGAAGCATACGGACGCAGATCCTGCGCTCATATCATTTAGAGGAATCAGATGAAGCCCGCCCTGTGCCCCCTGCTGAAAATGGTATTTTGAGCTTGAGAACGTAGGTGAAAAGTGAAGTTTGATTGCCCCACAGATTCGCATAGTATCCTTAATAAAATAATTGATGAAGTACTTAACCCATATTGCAGCACGCACAGAATTAATCTCGTAATTTGTAACTTAGAAGAGCACTAATTGTCAGTCCGCTGTGGTCACCTAACTGTCCCATTCAATTCAGCTTCTCAAATATGTGGGAGCCCTTTCAGAATTGATAACCTTCGAAGGGCAAGAAACCGCTTTGCACTGCTGAAGCGTGTTCTGAAGCGTAATGAGCGCAACTCATATCATCGCCGTCGATGATGCCGTTCTATGTACCTATGCTTCGAGGCGGAGCATAGGGCTGTGGCACTGCTAACAAATGTACCCGATTGAGTTACCTATTGTGCTTCGCTAGATGAAGGCTCTGTTCCTCTCTATCATATCCTCACATCCACTAAACCACCGAAATACTCGCCGTGAAATGGGCAAACTAACCCACAGTTCTACCACCCCCAAAAACCCTGATCACTCCTTTCATGGCTCACGCCCGTGTTTTCCTTCAGCATGGCGACTGAGGGCTTAATGTTCTCATTAGCTATCAAGCAACAAACAGCCTAAACTAGAAGATCCCATGTTAAGACCTTTAAGCTCCGTTTTCCTGCAGGCTGCTTTTGTTTCTCGTGGACTTCAACGTTAAATCTGAAGTTCCATATTTCCTGATGGCGAGCGCTCTCCGAAAAGAGCATTTTCGTCTACTTACCTTGCCCTACCTCTTGTCTCTACAAAACTGAAACTCCCGAGCAGCCTCGTGTTTTATTAAGTGTGCGTGCTTCAGCTATTCTTTAGAGCTGACTCCCATGAATTGATGGTGAGAAGGTCTGTCTGCTTGCGGTGTGGCGTGCTGCAGCAAGCGTCTAACTAAAAAATGGCTAGAATGACCTTTCTAGGAGGAAATAAGTTTCAGAAAGCGCTGAAACTCATTTTGTGTTACAGTTTTTTTCCATAGAAGTTTTGCAATGCAAGATACCAGTAACTTTTCAATAACAGGATGCGAGAGCAGTATTTTTTTCGAAGGATTTGGAAGCGAATGAAGCGAGAACGGTTGTAAAGTGTGGAGCTGAATTGCCCACTAAATGTTGTCCATGCCGAAACGGAAACAATGGATGATATAGGACTAGCATTCACCTTTGAATCCTAGTCGCTTGAGCTCCGTTCAGGTTTCTCGCGCTAAATTATAAGATCAAGGAGCTGGGCAATGACTTATCTTGTTAAAGGAATGCAATGCTCAATATATTTTGAAATTCATGTAAGACCGAGAGTGGGAAAACAGTAAATTCTGATAAAGATATCGAATTTTTCGACTATTTCTTGATTTTTTGGCGAAGTGTTGCAAAGCAGTCGTTAAGTGGGGGCAATCAGCCATTAAGCGCACAATTCTTTCCGTTGTATCTGCCATTCTTTTCTTTTTTTGATGGATACGTATATAATCTTTTCATCGATAGCCACAAAATGCCAACAAGCGGTGGGCGGAGTGAATAATTTGCATGCTTCGGAGAAAGGAAAACCTTTGCGCGAAGTCGCCTACTTTCCAAGTCTCTCATTACTAGTCGTCGCATATTTATTGTCTGTAGACCTCTCCTTGGGGTCTCAATCGTTCACCTCGTTCATATATTTTCTCATCCTTTACTGTTGTACCTCGCCTACGAAGTAGTGTTTCGCTTCTCCAAATACTCGTTTGGTTTTGAAGCTCAATTTGAGGTGTTTTCTATAAGTTCCTCCACTTCGTCCAGTCAATTAGTATCGCAACATGCTTCATATTCATATATGAACCCAAAACGCAATCTGTAATTAAGGAGCACGCTTTTACACAAATTTTACACTCACCTTAGAGGGCGGCCCTTTCCATGTGCTGTATGAGTGGGTAGGCAGTTGCCACTTCCTCTACTCACAGCGCACGACAACAGGATTGGAGGGCAGTGGTACACGGGTGCATTAGAAAAGTCAAAGAGGTGTACCACTTTACTTGAAGGCGCGGCCCGCGATAAAAAGCCTAGGTGATCTTACAGAAAGCTGGAAGAGAATTCGCTGAGTGGACCATCTATGAAGAGAAAATGCCAAAGGGAATGTTGGAAACGCATTCGTCAGGCCTCCTCTAGCCTCAAACAACTGTGGAAGTAAAAGAGCGAGGAGAGGACTATTCCCGTGGGCTGATTCCCAGTAACGAACCCTATGAACTGTGGAGGTACAAGAGGGGAAAAGGCCGCGCCCCGGGGCAATTCCCGTCGGCTTTTCCCCAGTGATTAACCCTATGACTCTACAAGAGACAGTGAATGCGTCCACTTCATGACACTTGCCCGGGAGCATTACCTTCGGCTGAAAGACGACCTTGAAGGCGGAGTCTGGAGGCGGAGTCACTGGAAAAAGGGATGTACCACTGAAGCTACTTTGCGCTTTAATCCCTTTATCGTAAAACTTTCGACCGCGAAACTGGCACAGGGTTGTCCACTCGACCGCACTACCTTCCCACATAACCTCTTGCATTTTCGTAGGTGATAGGTCATCGCGGAGAGCTCCTGTAAAAGTGAACGGGCTTAAAGGGTCGTGTTTTCCTACTTGTGCGCTATTGATGTACAGCACTTGTGTCGACACCGAAACCAAACACGCAGTCAGAGCCGGGAAACAGCCAGAAGTGAGAGGGCGCCGACAAAAACCGCGTCCGGCTATGGTAAGGAGTGTGTCCGGCCATGCAAGTGTGTGAGCAGAGTCGGGGCAGTGCACCTATGTAGTAATCGCCACTCTGCAGCCTCATTCCCTGTACTCTTGAGTACATAATATGGCATGCTACTGCAGCTGCGAACCCTTTCACCTCACCCATGGCAAGCAACTGAAACCTCAGAAGTGAGTGAACAGTTTATCTTTGAGTGCCCGTGGGTATTTTGCAATGCTGCGCAGGGAGACCAGCGGAAACTTCATTCCCCTCATATCTAATGCTACACACTTGTATTTTTCTATGAAACGAGTTATTATGATGTCCAGGTGCGGGTATATGTAGGGATATAAGAACTACTCGTGCTCTCTACCTTCAGAAAGGGTGGGGGCGTGAAGGCTTCTTCTGGTCGTACTGACTCGTCCGGAATCCCTATCGCAAAGGTGTTCTCTGAGATAATTTCCGAAGATTACATTATATAGCTGTGTCTTTTGCAGCAGCTGCGGCGCACATCTTACCCTTTTAGTTTCTAGTTTCTATGAAAGAGTTTGACTCATTCTGACTACTCACAAAACCGTCAGGAACGCTCGTTACCGTTGGGGGATTCTGTCTCGAACACACTAACACCTTTGCGAAGGTGCACCTTTGGCTCTAAATTGAAGAAAATTTTTTGATGCAAGAGTTTCACAATCTGTAAGAGACAGCAGCGAATACGGCTCATGCACGACTCGTGTACGCGGGACTCACCAGCGGTTTTGGGGCCAAGCGAGCTCAATAATTCCCGTTCGGAGAGTCAAACTAGTACCTTGAAGACTAAATTTCCAAGGCAAATCCGTTCGGACTAAAAATTCGAACGCGACGTAAAGCATAATACACGTGGCTTAATAGCTTTTCGCAAAAATGCGACCGCCTTTTTCACCCATTATTTTCTAAACCTTCAACGAAAATTTGGCGATTGAAAGGTGAATACTCACTTTCAGAGCACATTGAATACCGGGAAGTTTAATTGCAGAAGCAATAGAAATACAGCCTGATCTTGCGTTATTTTGGCTTTCTCTGTCCGAAGAACAAGTTGCCGATGTTCCCTAAAGGAGATAACGATATATTTTTGACAAGCTATCAATGACCCCCATTATCACTGGACTCAAGCAGTTCTCGCCACCTTAGTTTTCGCTGAATCGTGCTTCAAACGCGCACTCAACGCACGGACAAACGCAATGGCGTTCACGAACGAGATTGACGAGTGTCCTTCGTTGAAGAAAAAGCAGGAGAGATCGTCAAAATCTCATGAGATGAAGCTCATTCCAACCTATGCACATGAAAAAAGTGAAGGACTGGATGTTCGAGTGAATCGCCCTTGTTGATATCACATTACATCCACCGATGTCACTACCATTCTCCCGTCACGTCAATTTCTTCACTAAGATTCGAAAATACGTTCCACGGGTGAGCTCTCAGAAAAAATGATTCATTTACGCGAACACGGAAAAAGGATGCCGTAGTTTCTCATTTCCGAAAAACATAACGGAAGGACATCCCAGTAAATGTAATTTTAAAGATAGAGTGAAAAAGAAGGATGCCGCTTGAGGGGACAGACGCATCTGTTTTTGGACTCTTTCAGGCCCTCACGAAGGCGAAGTGGCCAGTGGACTATAAAAAATTTGGACGGCTCAACCTATACAACCACTCGAAGACACATCAATGCCAATATCAAGAGAAGGTTGATCCTGGTCGATTCTATCCAAATCCTTTTATCTCAATGAACTGCTTGCCACTCGTACCTGGATGTGACTGTTTTTGCTTCGGTTTCCCCTGAGACGTTCAATCCCTACCTGTTAGGTTTTGCCTCACGCTTTTCCTTCCAGCTTCATGCCTTCTCCACGTTGCCAGTATTGCTGGTAAAGTCCCAAATTCTTAACCATTTGTGGCCTGTTTACACCAGGATATCTTCATGCAGCAATGATCAGATGTACTTAAAGGAACAACTGTTAGGTCGACCATTCTGGGCTCAGATCTTAACATCAGAGCCAGATTATTGGAAGCAGATGCTATTTTATTTGCTAATTGGGTGCGACCATGAAGATGTAACGATTTCAATGAAAGTAAATGATGCGAATGAGTCGCCATCCTGGTGATCCAAAGCGTCCTCCGCATGTTTTCCACACAAAACTACACAACTGTTTTCCCAGGTGTCTAATTTTTCTACACGATTTGAGCAGATATGTATGTGGATGGCTTAGTGGCAACCAGTTAAATGAGGTTGCTCGCCTAGTTAATGCTGCTTCGCGCACTAAGAGCGAGACATTCTTAACAGGGCGCGAAAACGATTAAGTCGTGCTTAACTGACCCCTTACCATCGCGTCTTCTATCACTTCCGCTCATCGTATTACCAGCTTGTTTACAAGGTCGGATCATTAAATATGCCTTTAACATTTGTTAAACATTTGTTATTGAATCGCATATAATCGTAAGCTTCCTTTGCCACACCAGCGCGTTCACTAAAAGGGGGGGGGGAGTATCACAGAAGGCAGAAGTGTCAGCGTTCGAGGCACATCGCAATTCGATCACAAGACTTTGAGGCTCCGCCTTCAAATAAAGGGACCAGTAATCTCACATGTGGCTAAGGCTGTCTGCACAGAAAACGAGGGAGGGGTGTTAGGGGGGTCATTCTAGAGTTCCACTATAGACATCCCCGATTCACATGCTGACACTTTGCTTCTTTTGAAACAGTTCAATTTCAAAGCCGCTCAGTTTCATATTGCTGAACACTATGTGCCAATCCTCATCTGATTTGATGTGCTGTATTTCTCCATCATTCGGATTACTTTTTGGGGCAATCGAGCTGTTGAACGCCCTTCTAATTCATTGCTACTACCATAAATTTTCAATTTTTTTATTGCTATAACGAGTTATCGCCAAGGTGGATTATGGAGACCGATGTGAGTATCGCTAATGAGCGACTACTAATTGGAAGCTGCGGAGCTTTTGCTTTTGTCCCCTTTTGCTCACAATGACGAAGGAGGAATCAGCAAGCGCCCCTCCTATCATTCCGTAGCCAGAGAGCTTCAGCTCAGGGTACACCCTTAGTTGGGGATTTCGGTCTTGTCCGTACGAACCCCCTCCCACCCTTTTTACTGGATTGATACGACCCAACTACCCTCCCCCCTCCTCTTTTTGGGGGTTGGTACGACTCTGCTCCCTCCCCCCATCCCCCTGGTTTCTTCCTCATCGAACTGTCGAGCATAGGGAGGGGGTGAATAGCACACGCTAAACGGAAAAGTCGCGAGGAAAACACGACCTCCCTCCCCATCATTCCTCTCAAGACTTGGATTTCCTTCAACTTCCTACGCTTTTTCCAAAATTTGCCGAAAATTATCCTAGTTCTACCCAAACATTTCTGTCGAGCGAAGGGGGGGGGGGAAATATAGTACACATGATACAGGAAAAACCACGAAAAGTCAGCAACCTCTCTCAGAAGGGAAATACGATCCTCCTAGCAACAACGAGCAACTACGACCCATCCCTTTAAAATGTTCCTGGAGCAAGAACAAACAACTTCCAAAAAAACTGTTCTTAGCCCAAATACGACCCCCCCCCACTCTCCCAGAGACCAACTACGATCCCCAGCGACGAAATGTTCCGATGTTTCCCGCTTCAGCTGCCAATCGGGAGTATACGGAAGATTCTGAGCTCGTGAGTAGCTTTGGCATGGCATTACTAGCTGTTACTCATCAAATTTGACCGATGCCAAAGTATTGAACAATAGTTTGACTTATTAGTTAGTGCTCGCAATATCGCACACAGGACCTTTCGTAGTCAGTATTTCATCATTTAGTAACAACCGAATAATTTGTGCAGCACCATCTAGAACGCATTCCTTGGCGACTATTTTATGAAGCACAGAAATACTTATTGTTTGCATCGTTTTTTTGGTTTATTGCGTTTCTGGTGCCATGAAACATCGGTATTTTGGGAAAGTCTTCTAGCACATTATTACTGTCTATTGAGCCGTGTATCATCTTTATTTCTTCGCTTTCTATTTCTCTTTAGCATTTTCAAATTTCTACTGGGAAACTACAAACCTTAATGCTTGGCTTGATTTATTTTTTTTCCTGAGAAACTATCGATCTCTAAAGATTCCTCAACGTTCCGTAGCCAATGTCTAGGGTTTATCACGTTTCCAGAAACAAGTACCATTTATTGGAAATGCGGACCGTTTGGCAGATCGTATCGAATTCAGAGTTAAAGCTTTTGTAGCAATAACTGAATGGTTTTCACGCATCTTCCCTTGAAAGTAAGTGGCACGATAAGTCTCCAAGACGTGTAGGATAGACACGCCCAGCAGAACAGACTTTAGGGCCCTGTGCAGGCGCTGCGCTGCGTCTTTTCCAAGGAAGGTACCCTAATGAAGTCCTACCAAGCTACATCAACCGATCCGAACACCCACCATGCCCGCTCTTTCAATGGACGACCGTACCTAACCCTCGTACTTCTTCATTTGCCAAGTAAAATATGAAGCGAAAGGACTGACATGAAGCGGACGCGGTGCTGGAAGGGATATATGGGTCATATATGCAACCATATCTACCGTACCACTACAATGCAATCTTTACAGTTATCAAAGGGCCTAAGCTCAGAGAAGGGAATCTACCGTAGCGGTTATTGACAAGATGCCGGTGAGGAACTCGTCCAAGAATGCTTTCCTAGACATTAAGAACGAAGGTTGTTCTTCGCAGATTTTCGATCATTTCACTTCGTTTTTTAGCCATTTCTCCCACTGTATAGCGTCCTGCTAGCATTTTAAGCGGAGTACTACTATATTGTGTCGACTTCCTTTGAACTTTTTTTTACTCGTCTTCGAAAAACGTCACTTTGCACCTACTTTTTGTTGGAACTCGTTAGATTTCCTGTCGAAACGGTTCTTATCACATGATTATCGGGAATTATTGAAAGCACCCCTTCTCTGAGCCTCGACCCTTTGATAACTTTAAAAATTGTAATGTAGTGGTAAGAGGTGCAAAAGAGCGGAGCAGAGGCCAAATCTTATTAGCCTCTGTCAATTACTATATTATTACCTGTGAACAGCCATCAATGATCCCGCTCCAACTCCTTTACCCTTGCGGTAAACTACTCCTAGTTTCACTACGATCCAGGCAATCATTCACGTCACTAATCAGCGCTTCCCAGTCGTTATCACTTTTCGTCGCTCACGTCATATTTATGTTCTGCCGGCTATATCAATTCTTAAAACCAACGTGCTACTGTGACCTGCGCTGAAGATTTGGTGGCACTCCCTTCCTGAGGCATCATATCAGCTCTTATCAGTCGTTAACACTTCCTGTAACCCACCAGTAATGTTACTGTCCCACCCCCCCCCCTCCAACCCACCATGCTATTTCTCGAAATACTATATTTGCGCTATGAACTAAGACGCCTTATCAGCTCTTGTTTGCCGTTATCACTTCCTGACCCACCAATAATGCTCCCGTCGTGCTCCCTATATCAGTACTTGGAATTTCCACTGTTACTGTGACCTGTACTGTGGATTTGGTGACACTCTCCTTCCGGTTCGCCGTGTCAGCTCTTATTAGATGTTAACAGTTCTTGTCACCCGTCAATATGGCTCTCGTCCTGCCCCTATATCATTTTTTTTAAAACCAACGTCCCGCTGTTACTGCGACCTGCGCTATGAATTTGGTGACTTCTGAGGCACCTTACCAGCTCTTATCAGTCGGTATCCTTCCCTGTCACCCACCACTGATGTTCCAGTCCCAGCCCGCCCTCCATATCACTTATATTACTTACTAATCGAATTCTTGACGGCTCGAAGGAAGTTATGAGTTTCCTGTCAAACACACACACACACACACACACACACACACACACACACACACACACACACACACACACACACACACACACACACACACACACACCAAACGTAGGCAAACTGTATATATTGGACTTAATAGGATAATGATAACGATAGGATTTGATTAGGGGACTGTGGGAGCGCGGCAAGTCCCCTGGTCAGGTCATCTATACTCTTTATCCCAGAGACGGAGTGGGCGTGGCATTCGGACATGGCACAGAATGGGTTACTTGTGGGATGCTTTAGTTCGAAGCAACTGTCGTCTTATTAGTATTCAACAGAGATACGACCACGAGTTCCTCAACAAGAAAACATCTCCACGAAGTACAGCCATCGGCGAGTTGAGTTTAAGCACGCAGCCACACCTACTTTTCGAGAGTACCTATGTTGGGTTTTCTCTACTCGTCAAGATCATCAAAGCTCACTTTCGGTATGATTGAGGAACATAAAACTAGCAAATAATCTCCGGGTTTCTCATTTGGGCGGTGCTATACAACATTTTGAAAGCCCTGTTTTGTGGAATTTGAAAACATATGTGATATGCATCCAGAAATTTGTTTCGGCATTAGCAAAAACTGCAATTGCAATTCATAAATTTGGCTCAGTAAAACGGTTCCAAATCATCAGAATAACTTTAATAAAAATGTTTGCCGTCTCCACTGTGAGATATTCCGCTTTAGGGGTGACCTGACCTCTCAGGAGACTTGCACGACTCCCCACGACTGCAAACACCCGAGCTGCTCATGGTGGTCGAGTTCATGCCTCAAGTAACGCCGTAAACGGTGATATGTAGAGAAGAAGGCTGTGATTCATTTTGTCGTTGAACTATCGCAATCAGTCGGGACGGTCTGAAGAGGGAAGAAGCACGCTCACACGCAGTGTTCCCATCACTGCCTTCGTCCTAAATCGATTACTAACCAGTCGCCATGGGTAGAGCAAGGTAGCCGAAGCTAGGCTCGTTCCCCACTCCTGACAATGTTGCGGATGATTACGACGTTATATGCTTTAGGTAGTTCTTCAAGTGATAAAGATGCTGCGCGGACAGCAGCAAAGTCCCGCCCTTTCAAATGAACTTGGTCAGTAGGCTTCCTTACACATTTATCCGCGTCGACGAAGTATCTCATTCCAACAGAAGAAAAATGATTAGGAGCAAAATACTCAAGAAATTGGAATTGCGAAATTTACCCTCCCGCAGTAAATGCTTCAGAAGAAACTTCAGCACACTGCCATTGATGTTTGTCCCTGTCCAGTTATTTAGTTGGGTAGAAGTATTATTTCTCCAGCGACATCAAACGAGACCTGCCTTGAAATTAGACTCCTACGACTCAGAATTGCGGAATGGGATTTTCTCTCCCAGTGGTCGATGGCAGGTGATAGATTACTACATGCGCTTGTAATTGAACTCGAATCGTCCACACTACCATTCGGCCTGTTGCACGCCTGGCCCGTAACGGAACAGTTTATGCACATCGTTGCGCCGAACCCAACAAAGGGATTGCACTTGAACACTCGAATGAGGAGGTGGTGAATGCCGAATTAGTGAGCATTTGAGGAGTGCAGGACTATCATCACTAAGTTTTGTGAAGCGGAACCAGAGCCCCGGTGAGTGGAAGACTACAAAATGTGAAGTAAGTCCTTCTTCTTATTCTATCTACAGTGTCTGTCCCGCTCTGTAGCGGGACAAACGCTGTGGAATAAGAAGAAGAACTCTCCTGATTTTGTTACGCCATTTATTCCGGTCGAATGCCTCATCAGGGTGAGCACCAGCTATCTTTGAATCCGCGAGCAGTGTCAAGCCAACGTTGCCTGGAGCGTCCTTTCGGTAGTTTGCCGTGCACTCTAGCTGGAGAACAGTTTTGCAGACGGTGTCCGCCTTCGCGCGAAGTACGTGGCCATACCATCGGAGACGACATTATCGCATTTATCAACTATGGAAGCTACACCAAACTTCGGGTGACATCGCCACGTAGCATTTTCATCTCCCTCACACTAAGGCGGGCGTCGAGTTTCTTGGTTGCAGGTCAGCACTCAGCCCCGTACAACGCTACTGGTCTAAGCACAGTTCTATGAATCTTCGAATTGAGGTGCTCCGGTATGGTCTTGTCACACAGAACTCCTGTAATCGAGCGCCACTTCGCCCATGCTGCACTCACACGAAAGTCATCTCTGAGGTCAAACTGCCGTCCAAGATAATTGAAGGCTCTTGTGCGTGTGAGCTCAATGCCAGTGATCCTAATGGAATCAGACTCATTTGTGTCGGTCGTCAAGTGCTCGGTTTTCTTGATGTTCAACTTCAGTCCGAATTTTGTCAGACGATAAGAGCAAGCTTGCACCTGCTGCTCGAGTTCGTTATTAACTTCACTGGCCAGCACCCTATCATCTGCGTAGAGGAGCGTCCAAGGATCCTGTTTCTGGAGATCTCGCGAGATTGTATCCAGAACGACCACGAAAAGGAGTGGAGAGAGCGCAGAGCGTTAATGTACTCCGACCGTGATGGGAAAGACCTGCGCAGTGCCTAATGGTGCATGCACGCGGCTCTTTGGGCTGGAGTATAGAATGCGCGCCCACTCAGTAAGCTACCTTACCATATAACTAAGGCGTACCATATAACTTCACGAGGAATACGATCGAATGCCTTTTCTAGGTCCAGAAAAGTTAGATGCAGTGGGGCTTGCTTCTCACGATGTCTCTCCAACAGAAGACGGCGGCATGTATGACGTCGATGGTGCTACAGCCTGCCACAAAGCCGCACTGATCGATAGAAAGCTGGACGATTTCGCGAATACGACTGCCAACCATACGCCCAGTTCTCCATGCTGTGTGACAGCAGGCGAACTGGACGGTAGCTGGAGCAGTCCGCAGGGCTACCCTTCTTCTACTAACCGTCGTGCTGTCTTGCCAGTCCTTGGGTCGTCTTCTCAGCAACGACCTGATTAAAGAAATCAGTCAACCATTGTACAGGATACCAGCACTGTGCCTTCCACAATTTGCCGTCAGGTCCTGTTGCTTTGCCTGACTTCATCTTTCTGAGTGCCGCCTTCGTCTCTTCTACGGTTGCTTTCTGAACGGGACCGTATACTGGGGGGACGGTAGGGATGGCCGGGTGCGCATAGTCTAGGGTTACAATATTCTCAAAGAAGTCGTGCCATCGCCTCAGCACTCTCTTTCGGTCCATCAAAAGGCGGCCATGCTGTCGTTAACGCCATGAAATTTCTCGACATCTTTGGTCGACGATGCCGAGCTTTGGCAAGTGGTAGAGGTGCCGCTCACCATCACGTGAATACAGCTCCTCACTGATATCTTCGAAGTGGGCGGCCTTCGCTGCAGCCACAGCCCTCTTCGCCACATCTTCGCTTTCTTGTACTTACGCCAGCTACCAGCTGACTTGTCAGCAAGAAACGCGTGGTAGCGCATCTTCTTCTCGCGATTCGTTTCTTTGACATTGTTGGTCCATAACCACGTCCGCTTATCAATTTTACCTTTCTCTGCTTCATGACGCCAAGTTCGGAACGAGCGGCCTCATGTATCGCCTTAGAAGCACCTTTCCAGGTCTCATCGACTGTCATGACGGTGGGAAGTCGTATACGAAAGATCATAGCTGCCTTCTTTTCTTTCGAGTGTCACCATTTAATCCTCTCGGGACCACACCGCTCGACCCGTTCGGACCGGAGCTTAGCGGTCTTTAGTGCGCAGATTAGTGGGCGATGTTTTGTGGCAACTGTCTCGTACGGCACCGTCTTCGCGTCCATAATGAGCCCTTGATCGCGGTGTCCAACAAGGACAAAGTCTATCTCCGTTCTGGCTCTCCCACTGTAGAAGCTGATAAGGTGGAGTCTCGTTTGCGAAACTTCGTAATCACGATGAACAGGTTATGGGCCTCTGCACAGTCGAGAATTCACAGTCGAGAATTCTTTCCCCCGGCGTTACGTGACCCAGAACTGAAACACCATGACAACTGTAGCCGTTAGTTCGTAGCACTTACGTGCCCATTTAGGTCACCAGCAACAATTACGACTTCTTCTGACTTTATCAGCTGTCTTCTACTCAAGCAGGGACCAGAACTCGTCCTTGGATAGCATTCCGATTGTGGAGCATATGCAGGAAAGAAATGGTACAGCCACTGTTCTACAGCAACAGCTTGCTATCCAGTCCCGGAAACGATGAGAGACTATTGAAGCCTCGACTGATGTCCCTTGACTTGCAGCTCGACCGTCTTGTTTCCTGCACAACACATAGGTCCATACGTCTGCGCTGCAATGCCTCTGCCAGCTCACATGAGCGCCCCGTCAGCGTTCCAGCATTCAACGTTGTTACGCGGACCTTCCCCATGTTGCATGACTTGTGAACTAGACTGGTTGCCCCCCCCCCCCGATGCCGTCCTTGCATCAGGGGCCCTCGTATAAATTCCACACTCGCTGGGCCATACGAGTGCGCGTCGGCTCCCGCGGACGCCGTAGCATTGACTTCGAATTCACATGGCATATTGAACATTGGGATGTAACTTGAGTGTTCATAGGCCGGCCCGTCACGAATACCTGTCACCTGCTGTCGGTTTTCTGCGTTTGGCAGCTCGCAGAGGCGAATCCTAAAGGTTACCCGGCGAAGTTGCGATCAGTATCATGGTACCACAACCCTTTAGTCTCCTTTCCGCGCGCTTTCAAGTGCCAAAGCGTCACACTTCTAGCTGCCGTTCTTCTGACACATATCTTTGCCTTCAAGATACAAGATACGAGATCTCACAGGTGTTTACATTGGGGATGGGGATTAGGCGGGAATTTTCCGCTGCTCAAAAGCATTTTTACTTTTACTGCGCTATTACAAATTCATTCGGTTACCCAAGTGTGCCTCTTGAACGCATCTACTCGTAGCATAAAAACGACGTAGAGAATGAGCACCCACTTGTCTGCGAGGGCGCCATTCCTCAGATATCCACGCGGAAATGAAAGAAAGATGTAACTTCTTGGTTGTCCATGGAAACAGATGTGCCCATAGTGTTCATCAAAGTCCATAACTCTTCTATGGTGTTGCTGAGGTTTTGTTGGTTCAAAGGCATCCACGTACCAACGAAAAGTTGTAATTTATTACTGTTACTAGTTGATTATTCTGATCATTTTCAGCTAGCGCACAGTACCGCATGCACCACTGGCTGAACCACATGACGCTGATCACTGACAGCTTACTGTCATGAACGCTTGACCTGACCTCCTCTCTTTGCAGCGATGTTTATACTTCTGTGCTGATCTATGTTGAAGAGAGTCTCCGCGATTAAGTGGTCCGCGAAATGCCTCCATGTATTTGGCATCGTTGTCCGCATTAAAACAAAATATAACACTTTCGTGTCGAAACTGCGAGATAAAGAATCAAGAGACGCGCGGTTATTGCGGTCATTGCAGCCACGATTAGTTTCACTCTGCAAGACAACGGCTTACAAGCGGAATTGCGTGTGTACATTGGAGCGTCGTAGGGTGATTTCCTGCGTTCTCGTCGGAATTGGTTGCATCGAATTCTGTTAAAAGAGCTTGCCGACATCCGACAAACCCGTCCAAGGCGCCGACCCCACCGCTAAGGGGTCACTGTTCAGAGTTCCCAGATTTTTTGGCTTCCTTCTCTACTGGGGAGTTACTAAGGGGTTACTGGTCCATGATTGGGCACCTACTACCCTACACTAGCACTTGATCGCGGCGATTGTCTTTATCAAAGACTTCCCTCTACGATTCCTCAGCTCACCATCAGCGGTCAAATACGACTCGCTCCATTAGTTGCTAACCCAACAGCGCTGTGCCTTGCTTCCGACACAAATGGAACCCATACTGAAGACCATGTTTTTGTACAATATTGGTACTGGCGATTATGCATCTCCTCATCCATTCTCCGTGGAAGCCGGTGTACAGTCATTTTTATCCCTTTGTGTGAACCCCACTGTCTCACGGGGCAAGCCCGCTCGAGCTCCTCGTTGTGTAGCAGAGCGTGGTCTGCTGCAAAGACGCCCGATGGTCATTGCTTCGCTTTTGCTGGGTTTTGTTTACATCGACTTATTGTATTCTGTTGGCGTTCACACTGAGTCATTAGATTAATCGCGTGTGAGGTATTTCCATCCACGGACCATTGACGTAACTCATACCACAGCTATACTTTGAAAAGATTCAGACCTGGCATGCTGGAATTTTTTGTACCGTTTCAAAGGTGTAATCGTGTTTTCGACGTGTAAAAGCGTGCAACTTATCTACATGAATCTCTTAGCGAAGTTTCTAGCACAGCCCTAAGACTATCCGTGGGTACTTTTGTAGGTGTCTGTGGGTCACGATATATACTCACTATGAATCGGACACTTTTCAAAACCAATCGGACACTTTTCAAATGAAAACGGACGCATTTCAAACTGAATCACTTGCCCCATGGGCCCTTGATAGTTAGACCACACTAGGTACTGCTGCGAGCCCCGCCAACATCCCCGCCCATTTCTCAGCGCGCTCATGGTTTCCCCAAAATGTTTGGTGATTTTTGGTTCTTCAAATTTTTCACTTTCGCTATTTGACACACACATTTTTCAACTGAATAAGATTGGTACAGACACATATATGACTCCACCCATTTTTTTGATGAAGTCACGCAAGCTTTCAATTATAACATATCTCGTCGTCTTTCTTTTCACATTCAATCGTCACAAAACGAATATACCCATAGCCATGAATCTACACACGAGCAAACTAAGACCCGCCCCTCCGACCACGCCCCTTTTATGTTTCTTGCGGGATTTTGATTGTTCTTCCTAATTTTCGCTTTTTGAGGCTATAGCAAGTGGCTCCACCCACTAAGAGAAGCTCCGACCACTGTGAGGAAGCCTCGCCCTCTTTTAAAAAAATGAGCTGATCGGGAGTGACGGGAGAGGCTATAGCCTGCAGCCAGCCAGGTACTTCAGCCTGCCGATTTGCATCATTTTTCAAAATAGGCGGGCTTCTACTCAGTGGGCGGAACTTCTACTAGTAGGCGGAGCCACTTGTTACAGCTTAAAGAGGCGAAAATTCAGAAGAAAATCAAAATGTCGCGAAAAACACAAAAGGAGACGTGGTCAGAGGGGCGGAGCTCAGCGCGCTAGTGTGTAGATGCATGGCTATGAGTATATTCGTTTTGTGAAAATTGAATCTGTGAGTATATTCGTTTTGTGAAGATTGAATATGAAAAAAACGACTCGAATAAAGTTATAGAAATCCAAAGCTTGCGTGACTTCATCGAAAAAATGGGCGGAGTCATATATGTGTCTGTACGAGTCCTATTCAGTCGAAGAGTGTCTGTGTCAAATAGCAAAAGTGAAAAAAAAATTCGAAAAAGCAAAATTCATAAAACATTTTGGAAAACCGTGACTGCGCTAAGAAGTGGGCGGGGATGTTAGGGCGGAGCTTGCAGTTGTACCTAGTGTTTTCTAGTTATCAACTGTCTATTGTGAAGGTGTGTCCGATTCAATTTGAGAAGTGTCCGTTCGATTTTAAAAGTGTTCGATTGGGTTTGAAAAGTGACCATTTTGGTTTGAAAAGTGTCCGACTTGGTTTGAAAAGTGTCGATTTGAAGTGAAAGTGGTATACATAGCGTCCGTTGCAGCAACGTTGGGGCGCTGATTCCAAGGGCTGATGTAGGGAATGGGATAGAACATAATCAGTGGGTGGAAGAAAGTAATAGCAGTTTCTAGGGTAAAAGGCGTTAGGACAGAACATTCACAAAAGCGAGTGCATCCATCAGTGCATTAGCTGCTTTCTGAGTAATGTGGGGCTGCGACAGGAAAACTGATGATGGGTGACTTGAGGCGACCGCCAGACAAAGGGTAATAGGCAAATTTCCGTATAGCTCAATATGAACGTATATCTGTATTTTAAGACATTGCCGACCGCCGTACTGCGCGCACGTCCTAAGCATTTCATTATTTTCCGTCGATAAGTGAGTAAATCCCTCTCCTTTTCAATCGCTTATGAGGAGAGGTATGTTGATAACTTGTTGAACTCATTAGGTCCCAGATCTTTCATAGATGTTTACAGGGATGTGAACAGATGGAGTGAAAAGTGGCTTTATCACTAGCACTTTGACTAACTTTCACCGGCAACATTAAACGCAGTATAACCTGAATATTCCACTTCCGCATGGGGTGTGCGCATGGAAGCAGGAGCGACTGTTCCAGGGAAAGTTAAAGGATAAAGGATAAAGTCTTCGCCGTTGATCCATCCTTTGTGGGATGCGGCCACACATTCTACCTTCCATTCAGAATCGTAGTGGCTTATTTGAATGCGATGTGGCCTATACAATGACTTGCGGTGCCAGCCGATGTACAAGTCAGTGTTTTATCCTCCCAGACGAATCTGGTACCAGTTTACCGTCTCCGGCAGGGTAGAAGGCTTGATTGGCCGGCGCGCGGTGTCGACTGGGATTCGAACCAAGACGCGCGAGTGGTAAGCGCGCCACTTGTCACTACACCACCTCCCTCCTTCAGGGCAAGTTAATGCATAATAATGGTAAGACACTGCACCACGGTTGCTTGGATTCCGCTTAGGTCAAAGAGCTCTTCTTGGTGCCACCCAGAGTAGGAATAAACGAGGTGGACTTAACAGTTCCTACTACACAGATGTCTAATACCATTCCGTTCACTGAGGGAGCGCAGGTGGTGCGCCCGACTGCTTGCGTTAGCTATACTGGTAGTCTCATAAACTAGTTGTGAGCGGTCACACCGTCACCTCATGACTGGAGAAAGTTCATGTACAGTGGGCGATCATCCATTGCGTCTTTCCTTTTACGTTTAATAACGGCGTAGAAGAAGGAAGCGTCCAGAGATCCTAAGAGCGATGGAAACACTCTTAGGATCTCTGGGCGCTTTCTAAAAACTAAGAAATACTGGTGAGCTATGATTTTGCATTATGTAATGAGTTCAGCGGGACGTATCAAGACTCCGGAACTTTGTCAAGAACATCACTTTGGGAGATAGCAGTGTCGGTACTCCCCCTCCCCCAAGGAGGCGTCTTCGTTGAGGCACCTCTCTATTGCGCCCTTTTTGGAGCACTTTCCATTTTTGAGAAGTTTCTTCTTGTGGAATAGTTGTTTGAAACTCGATTCACATGCACTCCTTATCCCTGAGACGGAGTGGGCGAGCCATTGAAGAATGGGCTACTCGTGAGTGTGTTCAGTTAAGACAGCTCTCATCTTTTTCTGTGTGCGACAGTGTCATGTTTACAACTGCCCCAACATAAAGTCATTTCACGAAAAGCGCAGCAGCCGCCAGATTCAATTCAGGTACGCAGCCACGTCTACCGCATCTCAGGGGATTGTGGGCGGGTGTGTGTGTGTGTGTGCTTTGGGGGTGTGGTGTGTGTGGGGTTGTGTGTGTGTGTGTGTGTGCTGTGTGTGTGTGTGTGTGTGTGATTCTGTGTGTGCTTTGTGTGTGTGTTGTGTGTGGCTGTGTGTGTGTGTGTGTGTGTGTGTGTGTGTGTGTGTGTGTGTGTGTGTGGTGTGTGTGTGTGTGTGTGTGTGTGTGTGTGTGTGTGTGTGTGTACGAATTTTCATGGCCAGCTAGTTTTTGATTGGTGACCGCCTGAGAGAACAGAAACAGCAGCCTACATAAAATCTGAAGATTCCGTTCTCCAGCAGTCGCCTTCCCATTTCTTAGTACCAGTCGGATCGCCCGGCTGACGCCGAGCTCTCCTCCTTCTTTTTAGCTCGGCTTCGCCGAGCTGGCCTTGCTCGCCAGGCGCACATCATGAAGGGATGGAATTAGATAATTGCATGAGCTGCTCATATTGCGCGTAGTGGTCGAATCATAATAGACGAGAGTAAACCTAGCGGAATCTGCACCCCTCAAAGTTGCGCAAGGCGTGTGGTTTCGGCCATAACGCCCATTCTATTACGTAGATCTCAGAAATAGATAGGAAGTACAGAATATCAATATGTGCTTGCACAGTCAGATAATACAAATTCCGTTTTTACTACGCTCACACAACAGCAACGATGGCTATATATGTCATTAACATGCAATCACCTGCTATGGTTGCCATGAATGGCTGCAGATGACAATATGTTCATTGAATATCTTACAAACTACTTCGTTATACGTTCTCATCAGTGTTTAAAGTTGAAAAGCAAAAAAAAAAAATATTTGAATACTCACGAAGATCAAATATGTGTTCCAATATTGGAGTTTTTGATTTTCCAAACTTTCCTGCTTTCAGGCGAAGTATATATCCCCCCTAGTGGGATACATATTCCAGTGCTATCAGAGGAGTTGGCTGTGGGGAAATTTCGCTTACTGAGAGGCTTTTTTGACAGTGTAGTGTTCAGAGATGTTGTGAAAATGTTCCCTTATCTTTGCTTATCAATTGATAAAATTGCTTGTCACCTCGTCATCATATGCGCTATCACCGAAACCCTAATTTCGCGATTACAGCTCCAATATTTATAGACAACGTCCATCTTTCTCTATCAGGCCTTATCAGCTGTTATCATCTCTGTCACCCGCCGTCGCCTTCTCCTATCATTTGCTGAAATCAACGCCTATGATGCTCTGTCCCGCGTTATGAGTATGTTGTCCTTTCCACTCTAATTCCCCTTATCAGCAGCTAGCAGTTCTTGTCACCCACATATTCCTGTGCCGTAACCTATATCATACCTTGAAACAAACCCCCTATTAATCCAGTCGTCCTCGTCCTCGTTCCTCTCCCTGGCATGCTCAGATGGGGCTGAGCACGCGCAGAAGGAAGCATAGGGGAGGGCACTGGGCGTCCCCCCCCCCATCGGCCCCACCCCATCCCCCCCGCACGAGCACACGTCCAGCTGCCACGCCAGCAGCTCGTGCAATGGCTCGGAGCGTACCGAATGGTTGTCTTATATAAGCGGAGGCCAATATCACGATATCAAAACATTGGATTGATACTTCTGCACCAATCGATTTCCGGTTTTGCCCGGTCGTTTTCTTCCTCCAGCGAACTCGAACCCGTGAAGCATTTGCGGACGGACATACATACATCATACATACATACAATACATACATACATACCTCATACAAACATACAAACCGACACACAAAGTTACTGGTTTATAGAATAGAAGGATAACATGTTCAAAAAATTCCCACCTGAACGAGTGCTGTTGAAAATTATGGGCCACTCGGGAAATTTGTTGCTCTGGCAACTCTAAACTTCCAATTCGCTGGATTCCAAGTATGCGTTCAGAACACATCTTCTGTTGAGGTGAACGTGAATAGTTCAGTCCGTGTCGATACCGCATTTCTAGATCGCATCTTTCTATTCCGCCACCTGTTTAACACGTACGCAGAGATAATTTCAAAGTTCCTGGTACCGTTTGCCTATGAGTCCTATGGCCCTTGGGAGAAATCCAAAGCTTGCCATCTCACATCTGATCATTCTTCAGCGCTCACTGGCCCTCTCCGTACCTGCCGATTTATGGCGACCCCCTCGTTTATGTGCCCTGGTGTCAACAACCCACTATTTGGCCCATTACGTCAAGTACTGGATCCATTTTCCACCCCCCCCCCCCCGATCAAGTGCTAATCCAAAGGTATGTTGAAGCCTGAACAAAAACTTTCGACACAGAACGAAACCTACAAAGTTACGCTTGTAGAGCAAGAGAATTATAAACGTGCTACGGATATCGTTACCTTATTCCGTGAACAGCGCCTAATCCATCATATCCCTCATCATCATGCAGGACCTCTCCCCCAGATTGTCTCTACCTGAGGCACCTGAATATCTTTTTGGGCGAAACTCATCAATCTATACCCGATGTGGAAGCTGAAGTCAGTGACTTCCTCAGCTCTAGCTTAAGAGAATTCTAACTCCACTCATTTCGTCAGTTCCAGATCATTAGAATTTTTTTCAATATCATTCCTCGTTTTCAATACTGAGGTCCAAACTCGCCTTCATTTTTCGTAGAACCTTATAACTTGGAAAATTAGAAACGTCGGCATGCGACCAGATATGATACACTTCAGGTACAGATGTCACGAAGCAGCTTCCTTGTTGTTGCAGTGTTCATTTGCATTGTGTTTATCGCACATGTTCAAAGCCGAAACCTCGCACTGGTGAGATTCCTCTCTTTAAAAGGCATAATTGTAAGGTACAAGACGAAAATCAGCACAACTGGAGTACTCTTCGGCCAGTCGCTTCTAAGTGTAACCTGGCGAAAAGTCTTCTGCAGTACCCTAAAGGCTCACAGATACGTCTGCCAATAAATGATCTGGGTTCATCTACGAAACTTTAGGGTTGCTGGGATTTATGCCAATCAGAAAATTATCAAATAGCAGCTCTGTGCGCAAGAAAACATCTCTTCTGAAATTTTGTGGCAGTTCAAGGGCGGCTTACTGTATTTTACACTTGTGTTTCCGATGTGATCAGGGTAGTACTCCGGAGAATGCAGCAGACGGCAAAGCAGTAGAGAACTTTTACAGATAGAGTGAGCTCATGAAGCTGCATCCGGTAGCATCTACAAGACTGAGAAGTCCTCTTCTGATAATGCATGATGTTTTTGTTCTGCTGGCAACTGTTTCGCTAGGAATAGGCGGCTCTTTAGCAGAGACCTGTATCTTTTTGAAAGGTTTCGCTAACAGGCACAGGTTTTTAAGAAACTAGCATTGTACGGTAGATAGGCGTTTCGACACAAGTTCCTAAGAAATCTGCTTGAGTCAGGTCCTAATTTTGCGAACCCATACTGATACTTCCCCTTTATGTATTTTGACATTTTTTCTCGTTGTTTCCCTCAATATTGGTTTTTCAGACGGGAGGTATTTCGAGCCTCTTCAATTCACCGTTCCGAGTAATCGGCAAGAGAGACCCTTTCTACACGGCATATCGGTAAGAACGAACTTTTGATTGCTTTTCTCCTACTCAGTGTTCTTGAATATGACAACTTCTCGGATTGTTGTTCACTTAGTTTTTCAACCAGTTCGGTCGTTTTGGCAACATTTGCTTGACAAGTGGCACATAACCAATTCCGAGCAAGTAATCAGGATGAAGGTGAAGTATGGCTCATCAATAGTGGGTCCAGCTTGCGATATGCTGCCAGCCTAGCTCTGCGCTGTGTTGTTCTCTTTTAATCCAAGAGATGAACCACTTGTAAATAACCCTATTTTTGGTTTTGTAAGGCACATTTTACAGAATCCGAGTGACAATACTAGCGAAAAACGCTCGAATCCGTGGATGCGGTAGGTGTGGCTGCGCACTCCAACTAAAAGTGGCAGTGGTTGTGCTTTGGTCAGGTCTTTTCACTTGAGACAGTTCTGGTCATGTCTTTGTTCCAACACAGAATAATATGACAGAAGTCTCAAGTTGAAATATCCCACGAGTAGCTCACCCTACGCCATTTCCAAATGCCATGCCTACTCCTCTTAGGTTCAGGAAGTGTAGGATGGCAGAACAGTTTTCCCTGTCTTTTCATATAGTTTGGCCTTCCAGTTAGTTTTTAAACATCCTTTATTTAATATAGATCACTAATATGGACAAGAACAGGCAAAAACATATAAGGCAAAGTGAAAACGGAACATTCGGGGCGCTTAAAAGGGATGCTCTTACGCATGGGTGCGCTTCAAACTCCAGAAGTTAGGGGACTGCAGTGCGTGAGCGTATTGAAGACCACGTGCCTTGATGGTTTTCCACATGTGCATGTCTTCTTGGCGCTCTGATAAAGAAGTATTTCAACTTCAGGCAGATGAGCTACAACTCACACAGGATCCCTTCATTGTCGCTGGATCGATACGATTACTGAAAACAAGACTTATGTGATCTGGAGAATGCTAAAATTAGTGCTCGGGCGCATGAACCTGGGCACTAACTCACACACACACTCTGTCTCTTCCATTATCGCTTATCTGCTTGTGTAGATGAACTGCAATGAATATTTCGCAAATTGGTTCTCGAGTGTGTTTGCTGTGACAAAAGCAATGCACAAAGACTCTAAACTGAACACGCAGATCAGCTGTGTAGCAGTAAATGTGCAAATATTTCAGAAAAAAGATAGCAGCTGCTTGGGATTATTTTCTGATTCGTCGATCAATTCTTTGCGACCGCTTTTTAGATCAGAGGCTGGCCGAATCTACAGTCCTCCATTGCGGACGCGGTGGGGCGTGGCAAGTGCGGCTGCATTTGGTGCGGTTCGGCAAGTCGTTCTGCACCAGTTTTTGAAGCGCACAAGTGCATTACTGTATTATATCCCTTCGTACTACTCGTTTTCTACCACTTTTTTTGTCGGCATTGCGTTGGCAACAAAAAGGCTGAGAACGGCTTCAAACAGTGTGCTCCTTCTGGGCTGACACGCCCCACCGGTCCGCAATGATGAGGACTGTATGATGCCCGTGAGATGATGCAAACAGAGCATGTATTGGGTTGGCCCGTAAGTAAGGGCGTTTTCCCCAACTTCAAATTTCGCATTTAAGACTGAATTTTCAAAGATAGAGTGCTACATTACATTATATACGCCATATACGCTATATTCGCTAACAACTCTTATTCAAAGGTTATCAGTGGTCCTGATTACGAATATGTCATTCACGGTTAAAGCCATCACTAACGACAAGAAATAAATGTCACATTTGCTGTCGGGCTTCTCCGTCACCTGTTACCTATTATCACCTAATGACGCTGGGAGAACACAGACACCATATTCACAATCAGAACGCAGTTCGATAATACGTGAAATCGTTTTCGCTGCGGGCGCCGGGCGCGTCAGCGAGGGGATAGCGCAGCGCCAACCTATTCTCTACCAATTGTTGAAGTGTGCAAGAATCGATAATAGGTGGGAACGGCTAGCACCACACCAAATTTAGCCCCTAACTAGCATAAGCAGCGAGAAGCAGCAGCATAAGCAACTGTACAGGGTCAGTTGACGAGTAGGCATTCATAATTGATTGACAATGAGCACAAGGACTTCCATAACCTGCCCTGCTCCTCAGCATAACCGAATTTTTTTCCAATTTTTCCCTTTGTTATTGAGTTACTTGTATTAATAGTACTGGCAACAAGGGAATGAAATGTTCAACGCATTGCCACGCCACTTACAGTTGGTATCACCGGGATCAGTTGGGTCCCAATCAAGGATGGTTGGACTGACCCTATATGTGACCCCTTATAGCACTGGCATTCTTCCTAAATTGATCACTAAGCAATCACCTCTGGTAAAAAAAGGCAGTCGGAGGCGAGGTCATTCCGTCCTCCTCACAATGGCCCGAGCATTTGCCATGCTACAAATTACACATCAGAATAGTGATTTTTTTTTCTTTGTGTTTTGTACCGTTCTTTCGCGAAATACTTCCACCTTGTGAAGCAAAACCCCAATTATGCAAGTCGAAAATTTGTCTGCCATTCCGGCTAAAAGTGAGTCGAACTGTAGAGAATTGACTAGTGTGCACGAACAGTTTGCAACTGGACACGGTTTATTGAATGGCGAATAATCAAAATATAGTTAACCGTTTATTTCAACTATTACGAGTTTGTTGTATCCTACAGACAGCGGAATTATTTCGAAATCTCCTCAGTTTTCGTCGTTTTCCGCGTTCCCTCTTCTGTTGCACTGACCGATTTTGAAATGAGAGAATCAGTTTCGGTCTCTAGAAACCTGAAATGATTTCTTTGATGTTACACTTCAGATCGGAATTGCTACTTCTGCAACTTCATAAATGATACTGCTGACATACAGCCGATACACGCCAACTATTTCAACAACATTCTGCCTCAGATGTTAAGACTGCATTGCGCCCCGAGCCAAGAAAGGGGTAAAACTAATTTTTAGCAGTCGTCATCCATTGCCTTGATAGGGGTTGCGTGTCGGCGAGAAGGAGCGTGCACACTGTTTTGAAGCCTTCTCAGCCTTTTCGTTGAAACGCGTATCGCGACAAAAAGTGATAGAAAAGCGAGTAACACGAAGGATATAATACAGTAAATGTCACTTCCTGCGTCAAACGATTGGTGCAGTACGGGTGCGGGCGACCGCGCCGCACGCAGCCGCACTGACATTGACGATCAAGTGCAAGGATGACGACCGTACGTGCGATGCATTCCGTAAGGTCGGAGTGGATTCGACATGGAAGTGCGTCGACTAGTCAAGTAGTACGACGAGTCAAGTAGCATACATTAAAAAAAAACTGGTCGTCGTTACCCAACACTGATCGAGAAGAGATTTCTACATGACGACGTTGTTCATCACCCAATTATTATGAGCCTGCTGAATCCGTAAATTGCTTACTCTAGTATGGAATCCCAAACCAGCCCATAGTGGTTTCCGGACCACTACGGAAAGCGACAAACTTTCTCTACGAAATTAAGAGCGAATACAATCGAAACCTGTCTTTTCAGCGCCTTTCTTTTGAACGCCATGAGATAACCTAACTGGGAAAAACATGGAAATACGCCTTCTTTGCCTAGCGGATGACATCGCAAAATAATGGACACCGGGAGATTTTGATTGAAGAAGAAGGAAACAAAATATGGGACTTTAGTTTGACTAACATAAGCGCTAGTGAGGGAGAGATTACCTTTCCTTTTTTCTTACCAAGGATAGCGTTAATCCGCATAAGCAAGGTGCAACACACTCAATAAAACGCCTACCGCAACCACTCGCCACAGTCACATCGACGCTGGTACTGTTATCGCTCCAGTCATGAAGAACAGTTGTCAAAAAGCCACACGGATGTGAGTACATACGTGCAGCGGTATCTATGTAAGCGTTGCTGGCGCGATGCCAACGGGGAACTCGTCCAAATGTGCTCGTCCAATGCTGAGCAAAGCAACTATTTTCCGCAGGTTTTTGCCGTTTAGTTTCGTTTTTCGTCGTTCTCCAACTATATTGCACCCTCGCTACCATTTTTGAGCAAGTGCTAAATCTTTGGACCTTATGCCTTTGAGTGGGAAGGCGGAAGAGACACATATAGGAATGTCCTGTCAATATACCGAGCAATAACACAAACGATGTTTTGCTTCCATGACATACTCTAGAGGAGGCTTATTCTGAGCCTCTTGCAATTGTTTCTATTATGGAACAGTGACTTCAATAAGAAGGAGCTTGATGCTTTAGGTGAGATGTGATTAGTTGTGCAAGTGTAGAATGCCGTGTCTTGTCACCCTTCTGGCTTTGGTCAATAGCTGTTCACTACATAGAAATTGAATTTCTCAACATGTAAAGTTTCCTGGCGGATTTTATTGGTTTTTAAATGTATGCCCTCGAAAGGAGCAAATTTACTGAGCTGGGGATAAGCGGGGAAATAGTATCAATGTTTGACGAACCGTTCTATGTGTAGAGACACCCCTCATTGCGATCGAGGGCCCATGTTATGTGGGCGTGCCCGTTGATTGAAACCGTTATCATTTCAAAGCGTATCGTGCCCTTCTTGCCATTTAATAAAAATGTCACTCTATCCCATCTCCAAAGAATTATACTATTATAAAGGTCGATGACTCGATGATCAACGGAAGATTGGTGGTACAGATCCAAATGTGAATAACGCAACTTACTCCCTAATTCTTAAAAACGTTTGTAGGTATTTTCCATTGAATATGGAAACGTGATCTGCTTCATCTATGAATAAGGGCGATACGGGTCGCTGAGCTCTCCTGTGAATTTCAAGTCCATGCTCCACAGGTATGGAGTCATCACGACAACCGTGGCATACGAGCATGGGCACCTTGATAAGGCGTACTTTTTTTACCCTAAAGAGATTCATTTTACATTTTGGAAAACCAATTCGATTTATGACAGTATGTCACATAATTTCTTGAAGGCAATTCCCGCGACCACAGTTCATATGTAATACAGTTCAAAATAGAATGGCAGTATGTTTGTTGACTTATTGAAGAAGAAGGAAGCACGAAAAAGCGCCCGGAATAGGACCCCCTATTGCAATTGATCAGGATCACCGGACGAGCGTAAGGCGGTCAAAGGCACAGTTCGCGGACAGCAAATTGCGGGGAACGGAACTTAAATAGGCACAAAAAGTGCTAAGTATCTGATTAGCGGAGAAAGCAGCAGTAAAAGCAGTCCGAAATGTTATAGATAAAGATAACACAGTGGCTACTAGCTAGTAGCCAGCAGCCGGTGAGGGTCGGCATGGGCCTAAGGGTGTCCATGGGCCTAATTAGCCAGCTTCTAGCGGAGTTCTTGCCCGTTTTTCAGATTTTGAAAGTAGCGCAGCCTCAAAATCGCCTTCCGGATCGTGCTGACACAGATTCGAGAGGTCATAGCCTTATTTTTTCGCGGAATGTGCCTTTAAGATCAACTGAGAAGTGCGAAAGGCGGCGATACACTGATAAGAGACGAGAGAGGCTAGAAAACGACGGGCGAGAGAGCGCAATGGCAGTCTCACGACGACACGGTTACTGGAGGCCGGCATGGGCCTATCGGGCGCAAATGGGCTTCAAACTGAGCGCTCTGCGTTTTGCTCGCTATTTTTCAACTTTTAAAAGCAGCATAGCCACTGAAGTTGCCTGCTTGACCATCGTGCAAGGTTATGAGAACCTAGCTTTAGTTTATCGCGGAACGTGCCTGTAAGCGTGCTAACAAACAAAGGGTAATCACATCTTCGCACTCACTCAAGCAGTTTCCAATGTAGCAATTGTCTTACAGTATCTGTCAAATGACACTGAAGTGCTACCACATTCCCAAAAATCGTGATTTAATGTCAAACTTTGGACGTATATGTTATCTCAATCAAAAACATGGAAACATGTAGAGAAATGGCAACAAAGCGAAGGGGCAAGGGCTGTGAGCCTCCACATCGTTAGTTGGTACACTGGACAACATATTTAGAAAATTCTGCTATTATAGAAAAACTCGAGAAGCAGAAGAAAAAATCTGGGTGGTCGTAACCCTCCTCAATCCTATCCAAAGCCTTAGCGTGGCGTAGGGGTGATCGGTCTCAAACCGTATTAAAACCACGTTACCACGTACCCGGTACTAGAGCCTAGCGAGCTAGGCGTGGTCGAGTTCTTACGCAGAAAACAGTGGTGGATATGGGCCTCACTCCCCTGACCCGAGGAAACCACCAACAGGGCAGCGTTGGTTG
This sequence comes from Cooperia oncophora, assembly GCA_036418165.1. NCBI lineage: Eukaryota > Metazoa > Nematoda > Chromadorea > Rhabditida > Trichostrongylidae > Cooperia > Cooperia oncophora. The sequence goes on along the minus strand of MU912114.1, from coordinate 2,092 downwards.
GGATCGCTCGAGAAAATCTGCTAGAATGTCAGGGCCATGCGAGCCATGATCATGTACGACGTAATAGGAGTGACAGAGACGAGGAGGCATTGCCCGCAGCAAGCTGTATACGGAAGTGGAGAAGAACTGTTCTTAGGAGAATGCTACAGCTGAGGCATGGGCGGTGCGAGTGTTTTCGTCAATACGGCACTTGGGCATGAACACCAATTCGTACGAAAGTCTGACGACCCGAATCAGACGTTTGCGATCAAGAAGATGTGGTTCAATTCCAGCTTCGACGATCTTCATGGCCTACGCACCAACATCAAGCTGCAACGAGGATGAGCTCGAAGCATTCTGTATGGAATTGGAAAAGTTCGTAACGAAGAGCCCATCTTTTTTCACGTTTATCCTTGGCGATTTCAACATTAAGATCGGATACATATACTCGAAATCCCTGAGATCGGGTAGGCGGGGTTGAATGCTTCGACTTAACCTGAAGCAGTCTATGCTTCTGCTTCTTTTCTCATCTCGACACAATTGTTGTCGTGTCTCTGTCCAACCCAGAACAACCTGACAGTTGTCCCAGACTGGAATATTCCCCGAGTAACCGGTTCCGTGCCATGCTCAAATGCCACGCCTACTCAGGCTTAAGGATAAGTAGGAATGGACGACCTTCATATTGGAAATCACAGAACAGAGAGGAATGTTCAGATGATAGGCTTCCTTAGTATATCATGTCTACCCATCCATTGCGACTCGCAGTTCCACAACCTCTCTTTCTACGCTGGACATGGGGGTCTACTGATGGACAATCTATAATGAGATAGATCACATCGTCTACAATCGAAGCTTTTGCCTGACCGATGTCGCTGTTGTTCCCCTAAATGAATCGGACCACCACCTCCTTCGCGCATGATTGCTCTCGCGATGAAAGGGGAGAGAGCCGTAACGTTCAAGAGCCAAAGTTTTAAGAGCGTCATAAATTGGGGTGATTTCACTTCTCTCGCTGGGCTCTGGGAGAATTTTGTTATCGACGAGAAAACGACGAGGAATACGAAGAGCTTGCCAAACGTCTCCACGACTGTGCCAAAGTCAGAAAGTTTCAAGATTACCTAAACGCATTTATCTCTGGGAACCCTCTAACTGACTCTCCAGCGTGCAGCCGTACGAGCCGCAAGCAATTGCCAGCTGACGTCTCAGGTTGCGAAGCTATGCAGAGAAGCGGTAAAGGAAGACTTCAAGGAGAGAGGAGTAGCCTGGTTAGAGCACCCGTACCGCCCGCCGCGACTTCGCCAACTGTAAGACCAAGATGACCGGCCTCCGATTCCGAAAGAATCAATCACTGTATTTCGAAGGGAAATGGAGAAAGTCATCCTTGACTTCTACTCCGATCTCTTTGACAGCCAATCCCACCTGCACTTGTCGGGACGAATCGTTCCTCCAGTTCTGCCTTCCGAAGCAGGGCACGCCATCGTTGTGATCATCACAACAGGGGGGAAAGACTTATCCATGTGAGGCACCTATGAAGAGACCTACACAATACAGAAGCAACCTGCCAGCGCAGAAATGGGGAACGGGCGATGACAGGGAATATGATGGCCTTTCACAACAACGTCATGAATTAATATTAGAAGATAAAGGTTACAGTTTTCGCCGTTGATCAACCCCTTTGTGGGATGCGGCACGCATTCTACTTCCATTCCGAATCGCAGTGGCTCATTGAATACGATGTGGCCTATACAATGACTTGCGGTGGTCAGCCGATGTACAAATCAGTGTTTTATCCTCCCAGGCAAATCAAGTACTATCTCACGTCCCCGGAGGGTAGAAGGCTTGGTTGGCCTAGGAGAACGTCAACCCGGGATTGGAACCCGGCATCGCGCGAGTGGTAAGCGCGCCACTTGTCACTACACCACCTCCGCGGCAATCAATATCCGCCATGATTTAGTGAACAGATGAAAATACATTTCGCCTTTATGACCGTGCAAGCACATCTCCTGCACGAAGGAAGCCCTTTCTAGAAGTTGCACTTTCCCAATAGCTCTGCGTGAAAGCGCTATGCATTTCGGAATGCAGAGGTGATGCCAATTGGCGTCCAATGAACTATTAG
>MU912113.1:0-12796 GCA_036418165.1 Cooperia oncophora | reverse complement strand
ATCCTCTTGTAGCACAAAATCACGAGCAAATTGCGGGTGTTCACTTGACTCCCAGCAGGAGTCAAGTGAACACCCGCAATTTGCTCGTGATTTTGTGCTACAAGAGGATTCTGCCTGTCACCGATACTATATGGTTCGCACAAAAAATATTCATGGTACTATGACGCTCTATGACGGCCTCCAAATTATGTTCGTTGTTGGACATACATATCTTGCGCTCAACCTCTGGAATTCACTCCTTACAAGTTATTGTTTAAGATTTGACATTCAAAGAGGTGCGCCAGTAAGGAGAAAGCCAAAAGTCAACGAATATTCCAAGCGACACTCATTCGTTTGTGGTGGTATACGAGATGAAAGTTTTTATCTCTAAGCCGCAAAAATGAGAGAGACAGAGAACGACAATAGCAATGAAAGAGACAGCAATGCAGGCTATCAGATGCGTTTTCTGTCATACTGCTCGGCCAGCTTCTCACTTTACTCTTTTAAGCAGATGTTGAACACGGTTGCTCTGCATAACTTGCAACAAAAAGGTAAAACGTCTCACAAGATGCAGAAGGGTCTTTTGATAGCGTGGGAATGTTGATAGGTACAATCCAGAGTTGGCATTGAATAATACATGAAGAAATAATCATATGAACCATATAAATAACCATATAAATGAGTTTTTTAAGAATGGCATTTCAATGATTTGATACTCTTTGTTATTGTAATGGAGGCCTATTTTGAGACGTATCGCTTATATATTCAGGAAAGAATTAAATAATTTCTGAACCTCAACATGCGAACCATTCGAGCATTTTTTTATATCCTCTATGCAAAAGAAGAAACGAATAAGTGATCGTTGATACTTGATTGATTCATTACTGATTTTTACGAAAGATGGTAGTTCTGAAATAAGAACATAAATGCTTCAACACGACCGAACTTGACCTCAACTGTCTTCTCAACAGCATCTTCACCGGCTTCGTCTGTAGTCGTAGAGAATAGAGACTACCGCTGCCTCTTCCTAATTCAAACGCCGCCTTATCATTTGCGATGACTTTCGCACGACTTCTTCTGTTTTTCTCCCTCCTGTAGACTTACGAGGCTGTTGTCAACCGAAATTTCTCTCGCTATGAGAATTAGACGACGAGGCAGTTATGACGTGTGCCGGCCGTCGCCGGGAGATGGGCGTGTACGCTCGTCGTCTGTCCTCTCCTGCAAGGCGGTCTCTCGTAGGAAGAAGACACGTGTAGCAACTTCATACAACAGGGCATTAACATACTGAACGCCGCGGCGTTTTTGCTGTCACTCCCGTTTACTCTTTCTGCCTCTCTGCGAATTGTCGTGAATTGTCGGCAATACTCAAGACCACGTAACGAGAGCATTTATGCCGCGTGTCCTTTGCACGCTCACTCTGTTTTGATATATCTCGCGTAAACGTTATTCAATAGAAATTAAAACTTGGTTCAAGTAGCATACATGACAATGAAGAAGATTACGATGACTCTCAGCAACCTAAAGAGAGATTTGTTGCTGACGCCTCGTAAGGAGCTAAAATGATAATTAGGAAGGCAGAACTGTACTCAAGCAAATAATTTATGGCATAACATGTCTTCATAGCAAAACCAGGACACCCCCCTTTTCTTCAAAATCAGGCGTCTTAATCCAATCAGTCCGTAATGTGATCACGCCGTTGGGTGTCTGCTATTCGTTTGCAAATGAAGAGCATTTCTGATTCCCATAGAGACCGACCGATGTGAGAAACAAGACAGCTCGAGATTTCGACCAACTGAGTTATTAGAGCTGAAGAACGACTGAGTATGGATAGTCATATGAAGTGTACTTACCACTGTACGGACAGCCATTCGTAATGTAAATAAAACAACTTCGAAGAGCACGTTACATTACGCCATAGAGAATATAGAGTCAGTAAACATACTGAACAAGTATGCAAGAGCATGGACTTTGAGTAAGCGCATGTATTGCTGACAATTCGCGCAGCGTTCAATGTGTTAAAGTGAACGAGAATACTTCAAAGATACACCATTTTCGAGAAATGAATGCTTGAAGGATAAGTCAAAAACGAAGCGTGATTTGACGGGAAAGGGTAGAATATTCAGGGCATAGAAATGGTGGCGAGTAACGTGAACCTTGTGCAGTGGTGGAGAATCCATCCAGTTTGTGACAGCCAACAATTCATGCACGATATATAGAATAAGCATTTAGAGCTTTTGTGGATAATTCTTGCGCAAACCATTTGTGTTGGCACTTAGGGTGGGTCCATTACTAATTAATGGGACAGATGTGATGACTTTGTCTGCAACTCCTTCCTCGAACTTGTTCCGCCCAAAACAAGATAGAAACGTAAAAGCGTTTTCTTAAGAGCCTCGTTCTTTGGCAGGGCGCAACCTCTGTACGAAGGCAGTTCGAGGTACCTTTCCATAAGATTCGAAGATGGTGCTCCATTATCTCCGCGGTATCGCGGGCTTCGGCTGATGTATTCACGGTTTCTGTTGTACGACGCGTTTAGCGGTGTAGAGAGCAAATTAAAAATCTTGAGCTACGTTTAGGCCTCTGAGGACGACGATCTGGTCGAAACGTTAGGCCGTGAATAAAGTTCCACCTAAAACCTCGTTGACGCAGAAGTATTAGAATATTATATTTACAACATGTGCTGCGAATTTTTGGGGCTGTCTTATCAGCTGTTATCACTTCCTGCCACCCACCAATAATGTTCCCATCCTGCCCCTATCTTACTTCTTGGAACCAACGTCCCGTCGTTGCTGTGGCCGGCGTTATGAATTTGGTAACCCTTCCCTTAAAGGCTCCTTATGGTATCTTATCAGCCTATCACTTCCTGCCACCTACCAATAGTGTTCCTGCCCGACCTCCTACATCACTTATCAGTTTGAGCGCACAATCGCTGTTTTGAAGGAAGTTATGAATTTCCGGTCAAACACACATACAGACACACATACATTCACACACACCAACAGACAAACTTAGCGGATTATATATGGCAGGATTATATTAAGAATTAGTTCTGATTTTCATATGTTGTGAAACATGTAATAAATAAATCAATTAAACTAATCCCAGCCCTAGCCCCATTGTCTATGCGGATCTGATGGAACGCGGAATGCGTAGCACATTGTAAAGCACATCAAAAGCTCCCCACGAGTGCAGTGAACACTTTCCTTCTTGCCCTCTGTCAAAGGCCACTAAACGAGCAAGCCCACACGGCCGCTCATCTGTGTTTTTGTGCCTATGAACGGCGACGTATGGAGCAAATTATAGTCGCTTAGCGTACCCGCATTTGAGTCCGAATTACGGCACCAGTTCTCGTCAAACTTTTTGGAAAGGTTGAATACATTATTTTGTTTCCATAGGTACGAGATGTTTGCAGCATGAGAGGCCGGTCAATAATGAACTACCCACGCAATAATCACTGTATGGCGTCAAGGGGATCGGTGGAAGCCCCTCTATGAGCGCTCTAGCGTTTCTATGCGGAGACGAAACGGCAGCGTAAGTGTGAGAGACGAACGACGACGCGACAAAACACTGAGTCACTCGTGGCAGCGGTTGACAAGTGTCCGGAGACCGTCTATGGCCGGGACGACCGGCGATGGATGCAGCCAACGATTTCGGTCAGCTGTTTGAAGGGGCATTGAAAGAGCCCGCACTGGGGGTCCTACCGCGAGCGTTACCGTAATTGGTGATCTCGTGAACGCTGCACCGCCGGCCTGTATTCGCAGTGACCGCAGTCTTCGGCTGTCTGTCGTCACCCGTCAATCTTGAGACGGTCGGGTTGGAACGCAGCTGTCGTCAGGATATTTGCTCCGCACATTCTCCATTTTCGACGCCCTGTGGCTGCCATCGAGCGCAGCGTCCGAGCTTCGGATGTAATTCACAACGCACGTCGCTCGGAGGACGAGGACTAAACCAAAGGTAACTCTTGTCCTTCTGATGGGATGTGATTGAGCCTCGCACCTGCGCACGGCCACGTGCCCGATGAAAGCCAAGAAGATTTGAAGAGTGTCCGCGATCCGTGGATGTGGCAGGAGTTGATACCGTAGTTTAGCTTTATTAGAAGGTAACCCTTGAAGATGATTGCAGATAAGGGATCGATCTTAAACTACTTACCTCTCATTCTTCTTTGCTTGATAAGATGTGTGAAGACTTCAAATGTCATCACAAGAGTGCTGAGTTATGGGCAAAAGTCGTGCCCCAGGCGGGAGTCGAACCCGCACCTCACGCTTTCCGGGCGAGTGCGCTATCCGTTACGCCACCAGGGCCGCTTTTACCCTCTCAGCTTAACGGCTTATGCCGTAACCTTACATCGTCATTACTGATTAGCAGACATAAGATGTGTGAGCTTACGGTCAGCACAGCGTAATCCGTTAGATGTGAGCATGCTATAACTCACGCATTCGGCTGAAGTTGCGGCATCTCAGGAGCCGGAGACCGGTGCCATTGAGCCGAGCGCTAATTACGGGGGCGGCTTTACAGTTTTTTAAAGCTGTTTTCGTTGGACAATTTGCTGTTTTAGGCGCTACGCAGGGATGATTCGCATTGAGTGTTTCTCTGATTAGCTTTATCACTTTGAGTGGCTTGATAATATTGGGCATAGCACTCTCCGTCCCCGTCTCGCCCCAGGCGGCATGTGGAAGCTTCACTTAGGGCCATGAGACGCAGGAACGAACCGAGTGCGGCGCCTCGCGAATTTCGAGGCGCTGTACCAAGTTCTCACCAATGTTGAACGTGGTGATATGCTGTTAGGTTACGTGCATAAGCCGTTAAGATCTGCAGATGCGCTAAAATAGGCCCTTCGGTGGGGGTAAAACGGATAGTCGCAGCTCGCCCGGAAACGCGTGAGGGTGCGGGTTCGACTCCGCCTGTCACGACTTTTGCCATAACTTCGCAGCACTCTTTGCTGGTAACTTTCGTAACGGTTTACTGGCGGGCTGTTCTGACGTAGAAGAAACAGCAATTCATATGCCGATACAATACTAATAGCTTCAATTTGTTCGCTTGTTCTTCTGCTGCCTCTATTAATCACTAATCTTCACTAATTATCATTTTGTGTTTGGCGATCACAAAGAACGTGAACAAAATTTTTGCTGTTGGGAGACGAGCTCTGTGGATCATGTAAAAGGCTCCGATCAAGTAATGCCGTCTTACGCATTGGCAGCCTCTTTTCTCTGATGCCAGACTGGAAGCGTTCTCTCGTAGATGCTGACCTTGGGGGAGGGGGCTGTCCTGTCGCCAACGCCGAGATTGCGGTCTGGCGGGCGGGATGGTTAGTACAAGACGCCCCAAACGCTCACCCCTTCCCAAATCTGACAAATGGGTCTCAGGATTGTTCCCGTAATCTGACATTAGTGTCGATCCCAATTCTCCAGGACCGCACGAACCGCGCGGCAGCGATGATGTCGAAAAGTGAACGAAATCTATCGGACCACCCTAACAAAACACGACGCGAGCGACCAATAAGCATGTTGCCCAAGGCGGTAGAGTGGGCAGGCTCACGCGCCTCTCCATATGATTCTTTCCGAAAAACATTGCTCAGCCTGCTTCCACATTGGCGTTGCCACCATCTTCAGATTCTACGATCTCATTGACAGGATTTCACGGTGACTGACAAACAAAAGTAACCTTGTTCCGATATTCCACTGGAGAAGGTGATGAGAGGGAAGTCATGTTCCCAAAATTTGCACTCACTAAGAAGAGAAAGCCGGTTTCTAGATACTCAAGATAGGTGTGCTATTTAGCAAGTGTGGACGTCTTTCGTAACGCCTAAGTGCCCATTAAACTCATCAGTTCACAATGATAATGTCCTCTGGGGATATCAGCAGTTTCTTTTTCTCGAATAATACCAAAAGTGGTTCTTCTACTGTTCGGTCATTTTTTTGTGAGGAACACACAAGGAGAAATGGAACAGCCTTGTTCAAGAGCGGCAATTTGCCAAGTGGTGAACACTTTCAACATTTATTAAGTTTTACAATTGTGTGTCGGTTCCTGCGGGCGCCGAGCATTATGTTTTGATGAACTTGGCGGTTGAGTAAAAGAGTTGTGATGCTTGGCACGTCATGTAGGTGTCCTACCTGCACTGGAACATTCAGCCCGCAGGAAATGTGCAGAAAGTTCTCAGCGACAGTACGTCGGTTCATTACTCTGTCAGATCTTTTCGTCGGATTGGAGGGTCCAACGACGGTTTAGTTCGACTAAGTGAGTCAATCCACAACAAATAGTCTTCCACAGAACGGGCAACAGTCCCTCTAATACACACCCAGCGAGGGTTGATGGGAAATAAGCATTTGATTTCTGAATCTTGAGTATGGAAAAACTACAGCACCAGCGAGAGTGTGGGCGTAGGCTTTTACACCTAGAAAACGTTCCCGGAAAGGAGGTAGGCTTCCTGTGACTGCTTCACACAGACAACAAGGACAGTTCAAGGGTCTCAGGGCTGAATAAATGACGATTACCACTGGATTAAGCTTTTCGGGGACGCCATGGTTACAAGGCTAACCATATGACGTTACGAGAACGCGATCAAATGCCTTCTCCAGATCTAAATAGGCTACATGCAAAGAATTCCGCTCCCAATGTTTGTCCTGCAAAAGACGAGCGGTGTGTATGGCGTCGATGGCGCTACAGCTAGTCACAAAGCTACACTGCATGGCAGAAGACTCAGCTATCTGTTGCGAACGTCAATGACCGCTCACCGATTTTCATGCTGCGTGAGAAAAGGTGAATTGGGCGCTAGTCCGAGCAGTCTGAGGTGCTGTTCCTCTCCCAGATCGGGACTATCGTGCTCTGCTGCCAGGGCACGCCATCTTTGTGATCATCACAACAGGGGGGTCGTATTTGCCCGCGATGGAGGGGGGGGTCGTAAACGCATGGCCCATGTTGAAGTGGAGAGAGCGGTGATACACGGTACAAGTGAAAAGAAGCAAAAGGGACGATGTAGATGACAATAAATAGAACTAGGCACTATCGAACTATTCCTAGGCCAAAAAAAAATATTGCTGAAACTTTTTCCTCCTTCCTCACAAAAAACTTCAAGACACTTCGCCCACCAACCCTCCTCATCTGGTCTAGATAAATCCCAATCCACTAATCCGCAAAATCTAGAAAATCCATTGCAAAAGCTACCTATGAAACCGTAGAAATTGAATCCTGAGCAATTTCCTCACAACAAAATCAAACTCAACAAAACAAAATCAAACTCAACAAAAACAAACAATCAAAGTAATTCACAATAAAATGGATAAGAAAAAACTCACCCGCTCAGCTGGGAACCGGAACTATGGATTACTTTTGAATTTTGGCTGTTCGCGGTCAGCGCGCTCATACAAGCTCATTGGTGCGCGCTATTTTACGGCCTGGAGCCAATTTCAAGCCAAACACGTGAAAAGTACCCCTCATTTGAACACCCATAACTTCGTTGAAAGTGAAGCTATCGGAGAGGGGTAAGTGGGAATGAGTAGAGCTAGGTTGGCTCTTGTCACCTGAATTGAGCGATTTCAAAAACGTTCCGATTCCAGAGATTTTCCCCGTTGTGATCATCGTTGTGATCCGTCTGTGATCATTTTTGCGAACCGCGAGTCGCTACGCTTTGGACGTCCATGGCAAGCTTCATACACGGCCTTTCGTAAAAAAAGAATTGTGCCGGAAGCTTGAAGATTTCTACTTTCCAGCAAGGCTTTAATTTTCTTCCTAGGCCTGCTATTCGAAAAAATTCCCCGTTGTGATCATTTCGTGACCACCCCCCACGACACGAAAAATCAGCCCCTCCGAGGCCATGAAACCTCCAGTTGGCTTGAAGACTTTGGTATGCTTCTGAAACACATGTTTCCGCAAAGGGTATTAGGAAATAGCCAATTGGCATCACCTGTGCAATGCGCCATGCATGGGGCTTTCACGCAGGTGTTTGGAAGGTGTAACTTCTAGATAGGGCTTCCCAATTGCAAGCAAATGTGCTCCTGCAATCAGAAAAGTCCGGGAATGTACTTTCGTCTGTTTATTCATCGTCAGTCGTAAGTCCTTTCCATTGTTTATAAATTCATGGTGCCCTTGTGGGCGGTGATCGTAGCTCCTATCATCGCCCCTTCCTCGTACGTATTGTCAGTATGCTACACCAGCGCCAGAGTGCTGGACGTGCTTGGGACGTACGTAGGTACTGCGACCCCCCCCCGCTCGACAGCAAAATTTTGTAAAAAAACCAGAAATTTTTGGGAAAAAATAGACAAAGTGGTAGGAGGTTGGAAAAATCTAGGGAAGAGGTAACATGGGGAGGGGGGTCGTACTTGAAGATGGAATTAGGGGGGGTCGTATTTTTCAGGAAATGATCACAACGCAATGGCGTGCCCTGCCTGCTACCAGCCCTTCAGCACCTTTCTCTCTGCTACGATCTGTTTGAAAAGCTCCTCGACCATCCTGCGGAGTACCAACGCCGTGACTTTCACAAGTCAGCTGTTAAAGTGTCCAGGCCTGTAGGTTTAACTGTCTTCACCTTCTTCAGAGCCGTTTTCGAGGTCTCATGGATATCTCCCGAATGGGACCTAGATAGGTGCAACAAATTGCATAGCTACATGGGTTAATTCCGCTGCCGAGATCCTCTCAAAGTAGTCGCGCCATCGCTGCATTACCCTCTTTTGGAGTAGTTTTGTTGTGAAAACTTCTGTTCTTACGCCGCAGTTCGCGTTTTCGAAAGTTATCACAAGAATGCTGAGTTATGGGCAAAAGTCGAACCCCAGGCGGAGAGATGAACTCGCACCTCAGCTTTCCGGGTGAGCCCTCTCACCACGAAAGGTCAACAGGTCAGCCTGGCCATTTGCAATGAGGTGCACATCACTGTACTCGCCTTGAGACGGTGAACTCAAAACAATCTTCAAAATTTGCAGAACGATCCTCTGAGTGGAGTTATGGAGGTTTTTTACTGTTTTTCTTCTTACGGGCGCGCTGGCGCCGAAGCGTTGGCACCTGTAGCGGGACTCACAGCGCTTTTCGCGCAAAATAGGTGTCATATTCGTGTTCAGGGGGTCAAATAACCCTTAGACACGGTAGCTTGGCGGAATCTGAGGTTCCGACTCAAATTCGAAAAAGTGGGGCATGGTTAGTTATGGCTGACTCACCAGCGGTACTACAATTATCATACTGATGATGACTGAATTTCGAGCTGAAGTAACTCTTTAGTCATGTCTTTCAGCACCTGGCCTCACTGATTCGTGCAGTTTGCATCATTTTCCTGACTACCGGTAGGGAATTCCAACTCGAGACTAGTCATCGATGGGGGTGAACCCATCCTGCGGCCAATTACCCATAGCATAGCCCACATTTTCCAAGTTAGGTCGAAATATCACGGCTAGAAACTTGTCCCCAGGGTAATTTGACCCGCTGAACATGAATATCATGGTATTTTACTGCAAAAACCCTTGTGACATGTGTTACGAGGGGGACAAGCACAAACACTCTTTTCAGGCCACAAGGGGTCTACACTTTCAAAAAAACTGATTGCAGGTCCTTTTATAAGAAAAGGCCGGCGAACAGAGATGTTAGAATCCGACGACGTCCCGACTACGAAACCCACTCGCTATCCGTTGCGCTCTGCTGCCACGTGTTGTAAAGACTCCATTCATTTATGTAAAGACGTTTCCACGTTTCGTCGCGATAGCATGTAAAACAACCAAGAGGGGAGAAATCTCTCCATAACTCCGCTCAGAGGATCGTTCTGCAAATTTTGAGGACTGTTTCGAGTTCACCGTCTCAAGGCGCTAACAACGGTGTGCTCACTGGAAATGGTCAGGCTGACCTGTTGACGTTTCCTGGTCAGCTCAACGACCTATCAAGCGCCTTATCAACTGTTCTCACCTTTTTTTTCACCCGCCAATAATGTTCCCGTCCCACCCCTATATCACTTCTTGGAACCAACGTTCCACGCTTACTGCGACGGGTGCTATGAATTTCGTGACAGACAGACGGACACACACACACACACACACACTGACAGACATACTTATTATCGAATTCTGATCGGACATTTTCACCACCATATTGAAGAGCATATTAAATACTATCATGACACTCCGCCACAGCCTTCTGGACGAGAGATTCTGGCACGCGACCGCGATGTGGTGCCTGAGATCAGCGAGGTAGTCGATTTCTCCGCCACCGTAGACCACCCTATTGAACTCCGCCCGAACTAGGTAATTGAGTGGGTTCAGGTCAGGGGACATACTTCAATATTACATCTTCTTCAGGTACGAAACGCCCTTTCGAAGTAGGCGGGAGTTTTTCCAAAACCCTTCGATTCCATGTGGTGGCACCCAAACCTGTAGCAGCACAAGGTCTCCAAGAAGGTACGGGCGACCACATGTAGGGAGGATATTCTTCTCGAGTTACTTGATGTAACCGCCAGCGCTCACCTTCAGTCCGGGTCTACAAAGAAAATATCGGTCTTCCCATTCCAGGTACCCCGGTCCATACCATCAACTCGCGCCTTGGCGACTACGGTGAAGATGATGTCCTAGACCGTAGCGACGTTGTCGGAGCTGCTCGATGTTGGAGGTCTTCCAGATCGAGAGTACTGGTCTCCAGGTAGCTATCCATGGGTGACTCCATACTAGAAGTTTCGCAGCTGTTTGGAGGTGACATGAATTCCAAAGGTCTTCTCCAGTCAGGTTGCGACTGGAGATGACTTCATATTTTGGTGTACATGAAGGTGATGGGCGAGAGCCAGCTCCTGCTTATCGAGGAACATCTTGGGTATCTTCCGCCCTGGTACTCGTATCCACGTCCTCTGTCTGGGCTGCGAAAACTTTGCTGATATGTGACAAGTGACTTTTTTTGCCCCCCCCCCTGTATATTACCTGAAGAAGGGCTTAAGGCCCGAATCGTTGTCGAGTTGAGATCTCGAAAATTTCATTCGATAAGGAGACACGAAGAAAAGAGATATGTTGAAGCCAGAACAGCAAAACATAGAAAATGCGAAAATTCGCGGCCTGAGGGGAGTCGAACCATCAACCCCACGTTCCTTGTCTGATCGAGAACCTTCCACGTTATTCACAACGCCATCCTATCGTTGCTATAGCATACCGCTCCAATCGTTGAAGAAACCATTCTGAGTAGCCGTGCACTCTTAATCACGTGCCAGAAGTAAAACCCAATTTGCGACTATTTTCTCCTCGATTCTACTTCATAAGTACCCTCTACTTGGAAACTGGTCATAGTTGCAATCGATTAGAGACTGTAGAAGCTCCCATAGGCTTCTTCTTCACTCCTCTTTTGGTGTTTCCAGAGGCATGCAGGAAAACTGAACTTCGACCTGCCAAGTCTTCCTTGTGAGCTGACTGTCGCACCAAGTAGTAGCAAAAAATCAATAGGATCCCTTCCTTCCTTTCCATACTGTGTTTCACTGTTTCGAGGACAAAATGCCGCCTATAATCTCAGCAGGGCACATCATTGGTTGGGGATTCCCTATGGGGGGGGGTCGTATTTGACCAATTCTCTATATAAGTTTCATGGGAATTTGAAACTATCCCCTGCCGAGTCCTTACATAACGGTATCGTATTCCATTGAGCAACACCGTATTCATTGCCTACTACTTTCAATTCCGGATATCTCACGAATCAAAACGGTTCGCACATTAATGGCAACCATAGACGGTATACAGGCATATGGATACGCAATAAAAAAATCTGTTGATTCCTTTAAGTGGAATGCACGCTTGTGCTTTTACAATGTTTTTCATTTTCATAATTAATAACAATAGAATCCACACAATAGACCGAAACGCTGTCATCTTCAAGATGTCATGAGAACGGTGCAAAGAGGCGAGGCGTCTCTAGTCTCGAAGAAATGGCAGCACATGGCATTGCTTCACACACAGTGTCAAACTTTGAGCGTTTATTTCGAAAAACCCGAAAGACACCAGAAGTTAAAGACACATGGTACGCTCAAACACATTGAGGGTGTATGAGACTATCAGCCCCCCAGCTGTCGATGTGTCGTGGTCCCCCCGCCCAAAACTGCACGGGGTCAGAGTACGGGGCCGTGGGAAAGTCGTAATTCCTTGCTACGCCGCCCGTTTTTGCAAACTCACGTTTTTACTAACACCGTCCGCGCGGCGCGGTCGCGTGCAGCTCTCTTGGCTTTTTGCCAAGTCCTGTAATTGCGCTTTGGAATACAAGTACAACGCAATTTCTTTATGCGGATAACATTTTAGGTTCTGCAAAATAAGAACTGAAGATGATGACGAGGGCTAGAACTCAAGAGCAACTGTGCTGCTTCTGCAACAGCCCTCGCAGGCCGCGCATTCCCACAAAACATCAAAATAAAAACGGCCTAAGCGTCCCACTCGTTAGTTTGAAGTATTTCTATAGCATTAGAGCCGGATCGCAGAAATGCACACGCGATTTTAATTTATTGCGTTTCCTTAGTTTTTTCAATTTTGTTTTATTTACATCTACATTCGTTGTTGTTCATTTCTAGCCTTTGTCATCTTCATCACCTTCTATTCGGACTTTGAAGCATGAGCAATACCTCAAATGTTAGGAAATTGCGTTTTGCTTAAAGCCGAATGGAAGGTGATGAAGATGAAAAAGCTAGAAATGAGCAACAACGAATGTAGATGTAAATAAAGCAAAATTGAAAAAATTAAGGAAACGCAATAAATTAAAGTCGCGTGTGCATTTCTGCGATTCGGCTCTAATGCTATAGAAAGACTTCAAACTAACGAGTGGGACGCTTAGGCCGTTTTTGTTTTGATGTTTTGTGGGAATGCGCGACCTGTGAGAGCTGTTGCAGAAGCAC
>MU912112.1:52771-67497 GCA_036418165.1 Cooperia oncophora | reverse complement strand
ACTATGCGGTAGGCAGCTCTTGATGGAAATAGGCTGCAGTGCGACGAAAGGGTGTACGTAGGGGCAACTCCACCCGATTCTCTGATGTACAGTGTACGTGTGTACGCTGTTCTGAGCTGGCAACAATGGTTACATCATTCAGCTGATTTTTGCGGTCTGTCAGGCCGGTCCCGAAGGGAATGGAAAGCCCATTCACCGCATTCTTACTGATCGTTTTCTTGGCGAAGCGATCCCTAAACGATCACGACTGGTAGAGCAAGGCAGCCGGAGATGGGGTCATCCCGCCCCTGCTGCCACCCCGACTGATTGCGACGTTGTCAACTATACCTCGTCCTCTTTGTTGTTGGAGCTGTCGTCGGGGATAAAAGTTGAACAGTCGAAGGCGGATAGGTTTCGTAAACAAATTCTGGCGGTGGACTTGGCCTGAAAATCGAAATGGAAGAAATGAGCTTTTTAATTAAATTATTACAACGTATACCCTGGCAAGCTTGCCAGGCTGAATAGGTTCCTCGGCACAAGAAGGCTGGGAGGGCATTAGACAATTCCTCTCAACTTATTGGACCATTTTGTAGATGCTTTTAAATTTTTGTACAGCTACGAAATAATAGGAGCTTCACTTGCGAGCCATTTCTTTCCGTGATCTGATGTTGGACGCAGGAGGGTGAGGAAAACGACTGTGAGCCGGGGGATTTCGATCTCTTCGGCAGTTAGGGCCTTTGAGCGCCTGGAGTGTTTTTTCAAGTTGTGTAGGTGGCACACTGGTGGGCTTAGAATGGTAGCTTGCTTTTTCTGTGCGCTTCCGGGGGGGTGCAAAGAAGGGCTGAAGGAAAGTTCCCCATTCTTACGCCGAGCTCAGTGGCCTTTTGGCGCTTACCTTGCACCCGAACCTTTAGAAATGGAATAAAGATCGCTGAGTACACTTCTTTTGGTGGTTTCATGGATGCTTTGCTGCCCCTGTGTTTTGGGTACGTATTACTTTTGAGCTTGATAAGGATCTCCAGGATCTTACAAAGAGCTCAGTGCGTTGACAGGAAGTAGCTCAATGCCTCCTTCTTACCACTAGCTAACTGGGCCAAGGGTTTTTCAAAGTTACCTGTCTTCATAACCCGGATTGGTTAAATTTGCTGGTGGTACGACGAACGTTTTTGCCATAGGTTCAAGCGCCATCGTAGGTTCATTCATAGCGACCATATTGATCGGTTGGCATGTCTGGATAAAGATCTTTCCACTGAATAATTGGTAAATTTTTTGGAGCAGTGCGACTCGGAGGGGAAGTAGCGAACGTGCACCTATCCCTCAAAGCCTGAACAGCGCCATTTTGCCAAAAGCGGCTCATCATTCGCTCATCTATACCTCATTTTTGTATGATGAATACAAGTTTTGCTGACTATCCTACTCCTAAACAGCTTGTAAGAATGTCCAAAACTCACCAGAGCAATTGCGAATACAGCCGGCAACACTGCACCACAGAGGATCATGGCGTCGTTGGTCCTCAAATGATAGGCGTCGTAATAATACAATCTACATGGTTCGTTAGATTTATGGCTTAGTGGTAAAATAAATTTTGAAGAGCTTTTGGATCGTTACGTCACTCAATGGCCCACGACATTTCGAAGGTTACGCTGTGAAAGTGAATGGCCAAACTCATCTCAAAAATGGAAATTGCTGGAAACATCATATTCTAATATCATCATCAGACGTTCTGAAGGCTGATCACATGTGAGTGATGTTCACGCGGATTCAGTCGAATATGTTGATACTTCGAGAAGGTTAAAGACAAACTGCAGACTCACCTCCGGGGATCCTTGTGCTTTTGCGTTCTTTCTGTTTGACTGAGTAGCGTAAGACCTATTTAAAGGCGGTCTGAGGGCGCTGTTTAGCGACGGGGGGCATTTTGTACTAACATTGCTTCCCTAGTTCCGGTTTACGAATCTCACCATGGTAAAACTTGTGAACGCCTGTGAAGCTGGAGTAAGATCGTCTAGCCACCATCCTAAAACGTGTCAACTCGAGAAAAGGCTACCTAGATGGGTCGGCACATCTATGAAAAGCCGAATGCCCCCGTCGACAAACTGCGCCTGGTCTGAGATATGGAGTACGGGCATGATACCACCGTCACTTGGAAGGCATGAATCGTACCATCTTGTTCGCTGCGGACACTGGGTGTGTAAGGGGGGGGGGGAGAAGGGGGGGGGGGGGAGGGGCGGGAGATGGGCTTGACGCTGCTCCAACCAATTATAACCAATTGTGGCTTACCTGCCACTTAGAATCAGTCTGATATGACGCAACGGTAGAGGACTCACAGCAAAAACCATGTCAGCTTGTTCTTCTTTCATACACCTAGTCCCCCTGCTTGGAATCAACTTCTCCTCGAGATATGGTGAGAAGTTTTCAAGCGTACTACTACTTCAGCGGGTCGACGTTTCATCAGTCACTTTGATAGCCAGTGAAGTGGTACGAATTCTACTGCGATGCTTCTTTTCGGTCGTTCGAGGCTCAGTGTTATAGCTCAAGCTCTCAAATGTCTGCTACTTGCGCTGCACAATGGAGATGCTTCTTTTGTTCAATGAGAAGAAGTTGTTCCGTAGCTATTCCTGACGTGATTATTATACTCATCCAACTGAAAACACACTTGCCGATGGTCCTGAACAGATAAGCTTTGACTGCGGTATGAGTGATTGATTCATATTTGCAAAACTTAACAAAGGGGCTATCGTTCTTATCGAGGGTGATGAAAGGCATGAGGGGACCAACTGCTGGGTGTGGAGCGCAGACGAATCAGGCATTGTAAGGTTGAGAAAGTAGCATTCGCATCAGGACCTAAATCACTAACGTAGCAGTGCTACAGCGCGTGCGTCCACTCTCCCTGCGTCTCTCAAGACTTTCTGTGTCTGGCTCTTTCCTTGTCTATCTAGTTAACCAGTTAGGAGATCATGCTAGTGCGCGCGATGCCGCGACTGGGAATAATGCCCCAAAAACAGACGGCTTTCATCCCCTGCTGGCGTGTAGCAACAGAATCGTCCGGTGCAGCTGGTGGGCGTGGCCTGCGACATGCTTGCGGCGAGAGGACAAATCTTGCGTCTGGCCGTTTGAATAGGGATATTGAAGGGACGGTAAAGATTGATATCATCCAGGATCGAGTCTTGTGTTACAGTGAAGGTTGACTTTTTAGTTTTTTCTTTGTTTTTCCATAGAGAATGGAAAAGTTCATTAGAGCATGCCCTTCAACGTTTACCATGGTGTGTTTACAGCAGCTCACAGGAAAACTTGACCATTCATCTATCAAATATTGACGCTGACGACTGCGCGAATCATGTGAATCACATAAACATAGGGAGAATAACTGCCTTATTTGTTTTCTTTTGTATCTGTTTATTTCCTGAAGTTGCGTCTATGGAACCGCCAAACAATTGTGTGTTACTATCAAGAGAAACATCGTTAGATTTTCAGTTATTGATCAAGAAAACCGGATGTACGCTGTAGTAAATCATTGCTCCAGTCGCAAAGCTATCGGCTAGCAAATGCACGTGAGCTGCTGAGTCATTCGCCGCGCGACGCGCCGCGTGCCGCGGGCGCTGCCCCGGACGATTCTGTTGCACGTCTCCCCATCCTCTGCCGACTCTCTTCTTATTATGCTTCCATCTGTCTTTCAGACCTTTAACGCTCTTGGACCCATGCCTCTTGTCACGTTTATTTGTACCACAACATTCTCTCACAATCGATTTAGACAAAAAAAGAAGGCAGGATACGCGTGCATGATATTTTATATAGAAATAGCTGCATAAAATGACAGATGTGACACGTTTTAGAGTTTTGGACAATCTCCTGCGTAAATAATCGTTAAACATTGATTACGTAAAAATCAGAGTTCATAATAGTCGGGAAGAACCGTCGAATCACTGCATACCATAGATGCACTTCAGTTTGGCATACCGTAGCTGCAATCCAATTTGAAACCCGGGTAGGGGTGCTGTCGATACTTATGGTATTTCACCTAAAAGATACAAGCTGAAGAACTCTTGCGAGCTAGAACGCCACCACACACTGTAGTTATTATTTCAGGTTGCTTATACTGCCATTGTCGAGCCCTTTGGCTTTGTCCCTGCTACTAATTCTTACTCTTTTGACAGTGTTGACCAGCAGACCTCCCACGATGTGGTAGGTAATGGTCCTGCAGCCTTCCTGAACCGACCTGGTGGTTTCGTGTGCCAAAATTAATCCATTCTTCTACGGTCTCATGTATACATATACATGTGTATGTATGTATGCATTGAACAGTGGTTCCTCTCTTTCGATCTTTTGATAGTCCCTACAGCTGCGGGTCAGTCGTTAGTCTTGATCACAGCACACCATTAACTGCTCGAGTTCGCCTCACCATAGCCACCCGTGTACTGTTTGAAAAACGCTGCTCCTATGTGGCTTGTAATGTCGAGATACTAGATGAAACTGGTATTATTTTGTAGCAGCATATCATAACTCTCCCATCATTTCCCTCTGAGAGCTTAAGCAGATGCGCGTCTGTTAGGCCCTAAAGAAACGGTCACAGTCTTCTACACACCCTTTTCCGTGAAAAGTCCATTATTTGTAATCATTTGCCGTTCACCACTTTACCGATCATTAATTCATTTCGGTGTTTTGTGCGAGTAACAGTCATGAGTCGTAACCTTTCTCATATTCCCTTCTCTGCCCATCGAGTTACTCTAAGGCATTCGATTGCTCATGACCCTTCAAACTTGTTTGTATGTTTTCTGACGAAATTAAAATTAAGCTCACGTATGGTTGCTTTTCGTATTCCTTCAAATTCCATATATGATTGATTTGACCAAGATAGGTACGATTGAATATGAGCTCGTGCATACAATCCACAACGCCATAGTCGATCGAAGGCATCATCTGAACGGCACTATCAATCATTCCCTCACCAGCTTTCCATATTTCTTACTTTATTAGCCATCAGCTTTGGATGCTTAGCGAGCCAGACAAAATCTTCTACTCCAAAAATACAAACGGAATGACGATATTTCTGTGAGCGACATTTCAGTTTGTCCTCGCCGGTACCAGGTTGCTATTCTGAAATGGTACTATTTAAACTCACTTCAAATATATTGCATTGCGTTATGTTCCCAGACTTAACAAGGGAGCAGTAGCTGTTTCACTGGAGAAGCACCCAGCGACTGCGGTTGCGATGTAGGAAGGATGGTTCGAGAAAGACTTTGTAAGAGCTGAGAATATTCCATGATCGGCTTTCAATTAATCTCGGCATATAGGCGTAGTGTACTGTTGCTTGATCCTTTAGCCTTCCGAGATTGGTAAAGACGTTTATTAGACTAACGTTTCGGCGAAAATCGCCTTCTTCGGAGTCCTGTAAAGTCGAAAGCACATTATCGAGACACTTCACCCAAAACCAATCCCAGCATCACTTACAAGAAAATCAAGGGTAGGGAATCAGGGAACGAAATCGTAACAGACCTACAACTAACCTCTTACTGATGTGGAAACTCTACCGGGCACTCTGAGTCTAGAGCCTGAGCGGTGCTTTTATATGAGTTTCAGCCTTTACACAAGATTTTATATGAAAACTGTCCCTCTAGGCCCGTTACCACTTCTCGGCAGTGACCCAGTTTTGACAGTTATGAGTGTGCCCTTTTGGTCCCTCATCTTTGGCGACGGCCGACCCCAATTCCAAACTGTTATCTTCAGCCTTTGACCCGACGTTCTCAGTGGCATATGGCTCCTATCCTTTGACCCGAACTCTTAGCTGAAACTCATATAAAAGCACCGCTCAGGCTCTAGACTCAGAGTGCCCGGTAGAGTTCCACATCAGTAAGAGGTGAGTTGTAGGTCTGTTACGATTTCGTTCCCTGATTCCCTATCCTTGATCATCTTTTGTAACTGATGTTGCTTTTTGAGTGAAGTGTCTCAGTAATGTGTTTTCGCTTTATAGGACTCCGAGGAAGGCGATTTTCGCGAAAACGTTGGTCTAATTGATGTCTTTAACAATCTCGGAAGGCTGAAGGTTCACGCAACAGTTGCAAGAGCTGATTGATCGAACTGTGCAGAAGCAAGCAGAAGTCGCCCACCACGGAGACAAATTGTATGCTCACTTCAAGGACGGTCCCTTCCATATGCGAGGTGGGTGAATCCGCAACCGCCCTAGAGCAGGGGTCAGGGTCACACATCACGCTGAGGAATCTGAACCCGGGGGTACGGCTCCCCGTTGAAGTGAGTGCCGACACGACCTCTTGTCTCCTTCAGCTTAATGAAAAGAGCATAATTATATCGAGACTCAGGAAGAAGGAACATAGAGTTCTTTTTCAAGCTTTTCAGCTGCGTCGCGTGTCGTTTTGGAACGCGCTAATTCACTGATCGTTACCTTGAAGCTCTTCGAGTCGTAACTTTATTTCGAAACATCACTTTGCAGAGTGATCTACGCGATTCCTGATCTTTCGAAAGCTTCCATCGGACAGATGCTAAACTAGTACTGCCAATGGTCTCACAGCTTCTCGTCGAAATTGACGATTGAATTTCTTGAGCATGTGAGTTTTTTACCTTTCAGGGGCCAATAAAGTCGGTAATACGGGACGGAGTGCAAAATAAAAACAGATGTTACCGGCATACCACTTCATTGTAGATGGCAGAGTAACCTGCTAACAACTGAGTCACCTGCTAATATTTCCTGGTCAGGAGTCCCCCTCAGAGGCCATTCTTTCAGTCATCTTCTATTTGCTTTCAACATTGTCATTCATTCAAAGTGCGTAATGATTAGTTAGAAACACATTCTTTTGTCTTGCACTGACGTACTGTTAAATTTGCCCTAAGGGAACAAGCTGACCTTGTTATAAAGCCAATGCGGCCTCCTTTTTTCACACACTGTGCGGTGAATCTTCCGGGCATATTGAGACTATCACTCGCTTGCAGCGTTGGAATAAGAACCTCATCAACACCCAATACCTAAACAGTAACTCTAAACCTGTCATTCTCAAAAATCAGCTCGAAGTCACAAATAAGCGGCATGCAGCGCAAGTGTGTAAGACAGCCGCTATAACTATACGTTCTTTCAGTGTGAGCGAAGTGGGCTATGATAGACCTACATTAAGATCAAGCTGTTCAAATGTTTTGTTGAGATCTATTGTGTTCACCATCCAGTCGACTGCAGCACGTGACAGCGAAGCATGTACTGCTCCTCGCGCAAATGTCAGTGAAGCGTTTAATTGAGACGGTGTCAATCCTTTCTCTGAAGGGGATAACTTTGAAAATAAGCGAATTTTCGAGGCAACTTCGTAGGAAAACAATAATCTCCTGTTACTGTACCACAAGGTGGCAGTGATAGACCGCGCCAGATAATGATAACGTTACCTCTTGAAATCCCATAAATTGAACATCTTCAAAGATCTCAGCTTTTGTTTGCCATTTCGCATTGGTGTGTAACAGTTTCCACGAACTTTTCAACAAAGTCTCGGGAATGAATTTTTTCTCTCCATGAGAGTGGCATTATCATTTTGCGGAGCGGTTTTTCGTGAAATACTTCTTAAGGACATATTAAATGTTGGTCGATTCCTCGCTGATCCAGAACCACTCAGGGATTTGCGAGTTCTTCGATAATGGAAGTCCACACAGTTGAGCATCAAAATTTTCCTGGATTTCCTGATCGACAAGGTGCCTTGCAGCGAATTCAAATCTCAAAAAACCTTCGTCGTTCTCAGGCAATGTTTCTTACCGTCTCGGTAAAATCTCAGCGAGCGAACATCCCACTTTAGTGACTGGTTGTAGCGTTTACTTTCGCATTTTCCCATGTGCACATCGTTTGCTCCTCCCAATACTGCTAATATAGCAACGGTTTCGTATACTGTTTTGATCATGACGTCGTAATTCTGAAATTAAATACACGATTTTCTGATATGCGAGAGATTCTGCGACAAATTCTTAGTTTCGAAAATCCGCACGGAGAACCTGCATGAGCATCGCATATCCCCAGCTTTTATACGCCATCACCGCTTTCATGCATTCGTAATGTGCGCGAGTTCCATTAATTCCACGTCTTCCAATGACAAAACGCTCTGAACGATAAGTGTTCGTAGATAAAAAAACACTGTATTTTTAAAATATCTTCATCCAAGTAAAGGTTGAAAGACTCAGTGGTAGTAATACTATACTACTATAATACTATACTAATACTGGTAGTAATACTTCTCGGATGCGAACCCTTCCTGGAGTATCAGCTTGTCGTCAAGAAACAATGACTATGTGCGGAAGATCCGGACGAAGCACGCCCTTCTCTAATGGTGCTTTTAAATGAGAGATCGTGCATCAACCACGGTGCTGTCACTCTTAATCTAATGATAGACAATTCAGTCCAGTTCAATGGCGTTTCAGGTGTCTTTTCAAAAACTCATATTTATCCTGAATATAACGACCGTTCGAGAGTAGCGCTGAAGAGTTTATGCCAGATGGTGTCATTCTGTCGAACACCTCTTCACGTAGATGGTGGTTTCCTAGTGGAGGTTATTATCCTGGTGGTGAAAATTCCGTAGAGCTAGCCAAAAATCCTCATGCACCGGCTGTGGACACCTTGACTGCCCGGGCTTCAATGACCGCTTCTGACTCAGCGGAGTCAAAGGCCTTCTTTCAAGCCGATGTCCATGAGAAATACGAGCATTCGGTAATCTAGTGATGTGTCTGTGAGTCTCGTTATGGATGTATTCGAATCTTCTTCGAAAGCCTGCCTGCTAACATGGCCGTCGTTCATCTAGTCACCTCCTGTTAAGGATGACTCTTTGGCAGTAAAACATCAGGCGTTATCTGGAACAGATAGACATGAGAAAGAAGATTGGCCATTGACAACTACACTATCTTCGCTTTGCTGACGACACATTCTGGCCGCACTAAGCGAACAGAGCGAATGCTTGCTGATTTTGGCTGCACGAGTGGGAAGTCGGGCTGTAGCTTGACTTCACGAAGACGATAATCAGGGAAGATGGACTGATTCCGCATGCTCCGCTCACGCAACGAAACGAATACGTCTGAATGCTCTATGTATCAGGGTCAGGAAAATATAATGTACAGCTCAGTACCAGAGTTAGGGAAGAAGCAAGCGGCCCGGGGACATTCAAGAACAGCGAGGGGGTAGCGAAAAAGGCGAAGAATACCCTGTTTTCGTGCCTACCTATCCGAATCTACGGCCTTTCCGACCTAGCGTACGTTCGGAGACTTGAACTCGACAAGAGCAGGATGAAGCATCGGTCTGTGTCATCGTAAGGGTCACTCAAGGCGCCATCAAAAGAGCGATGCTCAGAGTATCCCGCTAGAAACAAGTGAGAGAGGGAATCCGGAATTCCGCACTCTATCGACGAGTAAAGATCAGGGACGCAGCAGCATCTGCTGAGGTTTCGAAGGACCAGATTAGGCCGGCACGTCAAACGTTTCAAAGATAGCCGATGGACCGGAGTACCGGCTGATCCCGAGGGATATCAGCCCAACACTCGGAGGGTGGTCAGACTTCTAAGTGTAAGGTCTAAACGAACGGAGTAGTGTTGAATGGTCTCTTGGAAATGAAGAACTCATTGCTCAACCCGAGAACACTGCAATAACTAATGGGGACGTTACTCTCGCTCGCTCGAGCAACTCGATGGTCAGCGGTAGCACATGTGGTGCACAAGTGGTCGCACTGCATTTCCTGAAGATTGCCAATTCTTTAGCAATAAGGTCACTCTCGTAGAAAGATTCGATCGAGCGCGTAGTCTGATTTTCACTCTCAGCTGGAATGCAACATATTTTGAATGAATCTCGCGAAGTATTTTCTTCCTTCCTATGCTCTCAGTGAAACAGGCTCGATAAATAACGAGACCCTGCTGAAGTCAATGATAGAACTTGCAATTAGAGAACTATCTAACCTTTAGGAGCTATGACATTAGGAAGGCATTCTGCAAGTGCCTCTACCCTCTCAGTGAAGTCTTTTTTCGCCTTATAATCGATGGAGTAGCAAAAGATATTCTGTGGATGATAGCTTGATCTCAGTTCATCCTCGAGGAACTCGTAACCCTGGAATGTTTCTGTCTAGAACGAGACGGAAATCCTTATTTTACTGAGGAATGGCTTCTGAAAGGTACCTCGTATACGATTCTTAAGTGCGCTACTCCAAATTTCATTCGATCAAGTGGCTTTGGGGGAAGCACTCGAGCGCGAATGTGTTCGCAGCTCATAGACAGATAGACATGGTCGGAAAGTTTGGGACGTGATGCTGTCAGTTTCCTTGAATAATCACCCTGCAAAATAAACCCTATAGGAACAACCAAAATACCGTTAACAAAGTTACTTACGTTATCGTCATGCAGGAGCTTTCCACAGTCAATGTGCATCGTTTCTCTTTTCCGCCGAAAATGTACCACCTTTCGTTGCTCATGGTGTGTGCTCTGGAATGAAACTTTTCACCCCTCATATCTGCGGCATGCTATCATGCTACATTTCTGTCTCTGAATATGCTGCACTGACTCTGAATATGCTGCACCCATCGGCGCTTCAGGTGAAGCACTTCATCAGATGATGCTCATTATCAACAGCATATATAGTCTAGTTCACTGCGAAGGGCGTGTTAGGTGGAACAAGAATGACTCGTTGCCAAACACGTCTTTCACATTCTGTTGAAATGAGCAAGCACACGACAGCACAGCTGCTTTTATTCTTTGCTTGTATTATTCTATTCTCTGCCGTGTATGCCATGAGCGCCGAAACATTGCATGTAAATAATCGGTTCTTTCGGAGCCTGTTTTCATGGATCGGAGCGTTTTGTTCCGAACAAAAGTTGGAGGAACGAAACTCAAAACTGAATCTTTTGAAGTGGATGTGCAGTTCATCCTGAAAAAAGAGCGAAACGAAAGGCTCGTCCTTTTTTATGTACAGCAACCCTTCGAACCGATTGGAACCACATTCAGAAAGCTCGTTTCAATCACTAAAGAGGAAAGTATAGGTTGGAAAGGAAAGTCCTGTCACTGTTGTGATTTTTTTCTTTTTTATTTTCTAACTCAACATGAAATAAAAACTAATCAATAATATAATCGCCATTGTTAGCCACTACAGTGCTCCACCTAATGGGCAAGTCAGCTATCCCCTTCTCCCAGAACTGAGGAGGCTGCGAGTCGAAGAAGTAGGCAACTTCTCGACTGATGTCATGCAACAAGCATTAACCCAATCCGTATGCAACATGATGGAGTGGGCTACTGCTTGGGGAATACCTATAAATTTCACGAAGACATCTGTACTTCATATAGGAGCAGCTAGAGTTGTACCGTACATAATCGATGGTGTTCCCCTTGGTACTTCAAGAGAAGTTCGTGACCTCGGCTTTCTTGTTAATTCTGATTTGGATTTCACACATCATATTAATGCTGTTGTTCGTAAGGCCTTCACTACTCTTTTCGCAATACTCAGAAATGTTCGAACAAATGATTCTCTAACTTTGCTGAAGCTCTATAAAGCATATGTCATACCCATACTTGAATACGGCTCTCAGATTTGGAATCCTTACACCAAAAAACTTCAGGCAAAAGTTGAAAAAGTTCAACAAACGTTCACCAGAATTCTAATGTACCGATGTTATCCCAGCCCGTTATATCCACGTGGTTTACCTAGCTATAGAGAGCGCTTACAGCTTTTCAACCTGAAGTCATTACTATATAGAAGGGTGTTTAATGACATTTTGTTCTGCTTCAAGTTACTCAAAGGAGAGTTAGAGATAGGGGTGAAGACTGAAGCCCAGTAAGTACTGGATATTCCGGCCAAGTAGGGGCCGTTCCTCCTCGCTATCCCTACAATGCCCGAAACTGAGCAATAGCCATCGATCTAAAATATTTAACTCACTATTTTTCCGTGGAGCCAGATGGCTGCAGTCACTGCCACCAGTCCTACAAAAGGCGCCAAATATCAACGTGTTCAAAAAGAATTGAAGGAAGTTGACCTACTCGCTTTACTAGGAATTGAGGATTTCTGAAATACTGAGGTGTGAAGAGTTTCCTGCTAATGTGTATTTGCCTAAATTTGTCGTTGTCTTTATTTATATTCGCTTGGATGTTTTCGTTCAACCAATTTCGAGCACTTTGTAGCGCACCTCGCGTGCATAGTAAATAAATAAATAAATAAATTCGCTGAAGGTTTTCTTACCTAAGGAAAGCCTTGAGGGAGCGGAACAGGTAATAGTCGGAGGGGGCTAGGTCTGGAGAATATGGTGGATGGGGTATGGTCTCCCAGCCTAGCTCCTCAATTTGCGGTGGGTCTCTTTAGCCACATGTGGTCTGGCGTTATCATGGAGGAGGTGCACCGAAGCTCGTCTCGGCCGCTTTTCTCGAAGAGCTTGCGCGAGTTTCTGGAGTTGGGCGGTGTAAACGGTAGCGGCGACCGTTTGCCTGCGGGAGCAGCTCGTGGTGCAGATGCCCTTCGAATCCCAAAAGCAGCAGAGGAGGACCTTCTTGGGGTGCAGGTCCGATTTGGCTTGCGTGGGCGGGTCTTCTCCTCGAGGTAGCCACATGGCACGGCGTAGGTTAGAATCATAGAGCACCCAACTCTCATCTCCAGTCACAATATCCTCCAGAAACTCCTTCCGGTTACGGTGTAGAAGGAGGGATCGACAGATGCTCACCCTGGCATACCGCGTGCCATCTGTTAGAGCATGAGGTATCCATCGCGTGAGGACTTTTCTGTAGCCAAGGGCCTGAAGGCGGCTGAGAGCTGTTGAATGGCTACACCCGAGTCTTGTCGCAATACTGCGGGTGGTAGCCTCCGGATCCTCTCTGACAGGTTCGAGAACGGCGGAGTCCTCCACGCCGTGAGGGCGTCCCGACCGAGGTTTGTCTTCGAAGATCGTCTCTCCTTTCGCGAAGCGAGCGAACCAACGGTGGACAGTCCTGACGGTAGTGGTCCTTCCCCAATGCACAGTTGATGTTACGGACGCTGCCGTCGCTCCAGTGCCGCGGCGCCACTCATAGAAGATGATCACTCGAAGCTGCTCCAGTGAAACTGACATCATAAATAAACACAGGGAAGAGCAGGAGCCTTGATATACCTCTTGTGGAAAAGCTTCGAGAATGTTCTACAACCTTAGCATGTTACGTCATGTTCGAGCTTCGAAGATCAAAAACTGTAGGCTATCTCAAAAAACACTGAAGGACTTCCCTTCCAACCTATATATCAGTTCGCAAAGGCCTTTCAAGATGAATTGTACAGCTCGTACAAGCGCCCTCGGACACTTTTTCCTGACCTTCAAATTTGCTAGACCGTTTGAGGGACAAAGTTAATGGGCCTCTTTCTTGCCTGTGCTGTTCTTCCTTGTGAATCCTCCCGTCTTGAAAAATTCAACGCGGTTGTTCTAAAGCCGTTCAGCATATTTGGAGATCAGATTTTTGATGTGCTCTCTAAGGAGCACATACGGTTCTTATCTGATATTATCTGGAAAGGCCGTGTCAAGCCGGTATAGTATTTCCATTTGGTTTTCACACAACGGCATGCATATATGCGCATCTAAAATCGCATGAGCTGACAATGAGACTGAAGATGGTAAATGAGAAAGAAGAAAGTGGCTGTTTGTCGAATCATCTAGCGCTACGTTTCAGTCGTGCATTTCAACTCAGTAAATAGCATCACATATCATAGTGATGAGCTTCTTTACTGGCTTACTGACGATTTTAGGTCAAAATAGTTCACCGTCTTACCTCGGTTGGGTGACTTCCATTTTGTTCTCCTTTGAACTCTGAAAACTTAAAGGTTTAAAAGGAGCTTGAAATGTCCACTTTTTTACACGACTCTGCCATACGTACATCATGTGAATCCGTCGGGCAAAGGAGGATAAACATCAAACGTTATTGCACAGATTACGCATGAAAATGCATATTCCTTGCTGAGGGCGAGTAGTCCCAAGGATTCACATCTTATACATATGTTCTCCATGATGATATTTATTTAGAAACGATAGAAGAGAATTGCGTCCTATCAGAATTGCTCTCCTATTTTCCATCATAAGCTTCATGAAACAGTGGAAACTCACGTATAATTGTTAGTTGGAGATATTTTGATGGGAGCCAGAGTATGCCAGCTACGATGAACAAAATAGTAGCAGAGAAGAGCAATTTAGAAGGTTTCCTACAGTTCATTTCCGCTACATAAGTTGGTCGTGTAGGAATGATAGTGAGACTATTACATGGGATGAAATCCAGTGAAAATGTGCCAGTGTTTCCACGATTGAGCAGATTTTCAGACAAAACTAGCTGTTCACAATATACAGTGTCAAGCTTTTGTGAAAACATTCAAATTTCAGCATCGCTGTAGCTTTCAGAGTAAAAAAACCGCCACGTTATATCACTGCAAAAAAGGGGCACAGATTTTTTCAAAGTGAAGAAAAACAGTTTCCTAGTATGACATAGCAAATTACAAGCTCTTTACATTAATTTAGATTGCTCTCGCTGTGTGTTGGATGAAGTTTCCTATAAATTTGGTGAAAATTTCGAGGTGCCGAAGTGACGCCAAATGGTTTAGTGCCAAAATTTCTTTATCGTGATTGAGACCAACGATTGCAGTACTGTTAGTGATCTTATTTTAGCAGTCTTCCCGCCCACAAGTGTTGTATCTGTGAGACGGAAATGAAAGGCAAGCGAACGAAAGAAAAGTCGGAGATCTGCAGCGCTTTTTTCCAAAACATAATAATGTAAAATATTATATAATCCTTTCATTCTATAAACCAGTAA
>MU912112.1:21064-52671 GCA_036418165.1 Cooperia oncophora | reverse complement strand
GTGCTTTTTTGAAGTTCATTTTCGACCTTTGAAGAGCGCTCGATTGTGTTTGCGCTGAAGCGAAACCGCAAAAACTACTCTGCGACCTTGATAATGCGTGCAAGTATGGAGTACCTGGCTCCAATAAATCTTTTCAGGTCCATCCCGCATGTCAACATTCACTGGTAATCGCAGATACATCTGTCTTGTATCTGAGGCAATATAAAACCACCTTATTGAATCCGGTTGAGAAGGGGAAGCTACCTAAATGCTGGGGAAGAGATCGTTTTTGGCCAAGTAGAACTTAAAGCTCGCCGATTCTTCACTTCGCTAGTGGGTGACGTGGTAGGTGCCTGCCTCTCTTTCCTTCTCACCAGGAAAGGTCAACAGGTCAGCCTGGCCATATGCAATGAGATGCACATCATTGTACTC
Organism: Cooperia oncophora; assembly: GCA_036418165.1. Classification (NCBI taxonomy): domain Eukaryota; kingdom Metazoa; phylum Nematoda; class Chromadorea; order Rhabditida; family Trichostrongylidae; genus Cooperia; species Cooperia oncophora. The sequence goes on along the minus strand of MU912112.1, from coordinate 52,260 downwards.
ATCTTGACACGGTGAACTCAAAACTATCTTCAAAATTTGCGGAACGATTCTCTGAGCGGAGTTATGGAGGTTTTTCTTTACTGTTTTTCTTCTTCCAGGCGCGCTGGCGCCGAAGCGTTGGCACCTGTAGCGCGACTCACAGCGCTCTTCGCGCAAAATAGGTATCATATTCGTGTTCAGGGGGTCAAATAACCCCTAGAGACGTCACCTTAGCGAAATCTGAGTTTCTGACTCAACTTCGAAAAAATGGGGTATGGATAGTCATGGCTAACTGATAGCCAACAGCCATACTGCGACTAGCATACTGGTGATGACTGGTCTTCGAACTGAAATAACTCTTCAGTCATGTCTTTTCGCAAACAACAGTACCTGGCTTACTTATTTGTGCCGTCTGCATCATTTTTCTGATTACCGGTAGGAATTCCATCCCGAGACCAGTCATCGATGGTAGGTGAGCTCGTAACTGCCGCTTATTACCCATGGAATAACTCACATTTTCCAAGTTAGGTCGAAATATCAGATTCGGCTAGGAACTTGTTCCCAGAGGTAATTTGACCCGCTGAACACGACTATCATGGTATTATACTGCAAAAACCCTTGCGACATGTACTACAGGGACAAGCACAAGCACTCTTCAGGCCACAATGGGTCTACACTTTCGAAAAAAACTGGTCGCAGTTTCCTTACAGGATAGTGCAGGTGAGCAGAGGTGTTAGAAGCTTTGTCGGCCATGTTCTTGGACAAATGCAAAAAAAACGCCCTGCCGAGAACCGATCCTACAGCGTCTCGCCTAGTAAACCAACTCGCTATCCGCTGCGCTCTACTGCCACGTTTCAAGTGGACTCCATACGTATATGTAAAGACGCTTCCACGTTTCCTCGCGATAGCATGTGAAACACCACGCGGGGATAAAACCCTCCATAACTCCGTTCAGAGAGTCGTTCCGCAAATTCTGAAGGTAGATTCGAGTTCACCGTCCCAAGACGCGTACAACGGTGTGCAGCTCATTGGAAATGGCCGGGCTGACCTGTTGACCTTTCCTGGTAAGAAGTTGCTTGGATCGTGGTATCGCTCTCTGCTATATAAGACTCTGAGCTATTACACGAGCTGCTCGCTTAGAATCTGGATGTGAGCAGGGCGGTAGTAAGAGCAGCGGCGGGGGAGTGTCCTATGTTGCGCTAGCTGCTCACATGGTAGTGACCACGTGCAGTAGGGTGAGTGGGATATGATGTGGTGAGGAGGTACCAGATGAGTGCGACGATCTCGCGATCAGTAGCAGCGACTGCGGCGATAAGGCCTTTACAGACGTGGTAAGAGAAGAAGAAGGAACTGCTAGCAAAACTGCAAGGTAATCCGTGTCAACGAACTAAGAAGTTGCTTGGATCGTGGTATCGCTCTCTGCTATATAAGACTCTGAGCTATTACACGAGCTGCTCGCTTAGAATCTGGATGTGAGCAGGGCGGTAGTAAGAGCAGCGGCGGGGGAGTGTCCTATGTTGCGCTAGCTGCTCACATGGTAGTGACCACGTGCAGTAGGGTGAGTGGGATATGATGTGGTGAGGAGGTACCAGATGAGTGCGACGATCTCGCGATCAGTAGCAGCGACTGCGGCGATAAGGCCTTTACAGACGTGGTAAGAGAAGAAAAGAAATAGACCGCCTTCGGAAATGAACCGAGTAATATTGCATTACCAAATTGTGGTAGCGTTTTGATAGTCATAATTTCGATAGTCATAACACCCTTCACAATATAACACAACCATTTAGTGTACTCAGAGTCTTTGCACGGGCTATTCACGTAGCAGCTGCACGTGACCCTTAGGGTGGCTGAGTGGGGGATGGCTGAGCTTAGATCGGGGATAGGTGCCGTGAATGAATACCATACACTTATATTTGCAGCAGGGGTGTGGTCCGCGCCATAAAGCCCATACAACACATAGTGGAAGAAAGTTGCGTTCAAATTATGCGCGCCTGGCGAAGCCAGGCCAGCTCGGCGAAGCCGAGCTAAAAAGAAGGAGGAGAGCTCGGCGTCAGCCGGGCGATCCGACTGGTGTTATAATAATCCAAAAATATATAAAATATATAATATAATAATCACAATCTTGATTTCGCTGAAAGTTGGTTTAGGTTCCTTTTGAGCACGAATTGTGCCCCTGTGTCATACGAAAACGCTTCCCATGCGCTGGATCTGAAGCACTTGACCTATGTTCCGAGGACTCGAGTAGCCTGTCACAGGATCACATACACACTCATCAAGACCGTAGTAAATAGCAGACAAAAGCAGTGATGGTCCGAATGGCAAGCATGCCGCTTTCCTCCCTTGTATTCGTTTGCGAGTGAAAAAGAAAGAACATACTAGAAAGCTGGAGCGATTTAGACGAGTTCCAAAATATAAGCATAAGGAATGAATAGAATGGCAACAGCAGCGAACGATTTGTGATTTGACAACATACTAATATGCAGTTCTTCTCTGTATTTTCTGCTAAACGCCATTCCAGATGATGTTGGTTTAATCCAAAAAAGTGCAATGTTCGAGTGCAAGTGAACAAATCGTGGCGTTGTACCATGTGATTGAGCCCATGTAATTTCGTGATATCAGCTGTGGTTTACCGAGGCAATCCTCCTCCATTCTGTAGAATCGACCACGATCGACTTTCCATCAATCTTAACATGATTGCGGTTGTAGTCAGCTGAGCTGTCCGAAATTGTTGCAGTTCTTGGACCAATGTTTCGGCTTCCCCGGATCTGTTAGAGTATGAAGAGCTTCAACGCCTAACGGTATCGATGTGTAAAGATCTTCGATCGATACCGCTACAGTATCTGGAAATGGTTTCCGTGTTTTGTTGCAGAGAATAGATTTCACTTGTTCTTGACTCTTTCAGGCTCCGACGAAGGCGAAGGAGTTGAAGCCTCGGTTTAGTATAATGTAACAATACTGGACGGCTCAAGCTAGCTACTCATCAGATCCTGCTCTAAAGGCTTCGTCCTCTTGGTTACAAGCACAATATCTCGATTGGCTGTATTGCAGGCAGCATTTAGGTTTACTGCAGTGCATTTTGGTAGCAATAATTCAATCAATTTCCAGTCAAATTGCGTGAGCCGTACTCGTTGGCATGACAGAGGCCTCGGGGTATTCAGGAATTAGTTTGTCAGTACGCTCCGGTTGAGGTCCCGCAAAGCGAAGACGAAATGTAAAAGCTTTTAAACGATGTCTGCGCAAGCTGGTTCACTCTCTTTTCTCTGATAATGAGCATAGAGAAGGTTCATGAGGGACCCTGATAATCTTGGATTGGAGCACAACTGTAGTGAGTGCTTTCGGCATACCAGATCCTGTTAACTGTATAAATGTGGTTGCAGGACAACTTTGTCAACTTCCTGTGAGCCTTGTAATCACCTGTCAAACATCCTGCTAATTCCTTTCACATGTGTCGAAATGGACTCATCGTGCTCATACCGCATGGCGAGTTTGGCAGGAGTTCACGAGGTACTCGAAAAAATTCACAGAACTTATAGGGTGAGCCACGATTGTGGAAAGACGAACGGAAGATTATGAACACACGCTAAAAAAGCTCACAGGCGTGCACACCCCCCCCCGTTCCCACCCCAAGCTCAATAGCGTCTCAAGGATCTCTTTTCTCCGAATTCGCCTTATCTCATAGCTCTGCTATCAGACGCTTCTTTCTTAACACGTTCTTGCTTTAACAGCCAATAGCATGATACTGATACCAGTCCATACGATAGTTTAGTTGGGTACAAGTATGTCAGAAATTGATTGGACCCCTTCCTCCTCCCTTGAGCAGAATCGCGTCCCTGTATGATATGCCGGATGAATCACCCTTTCGACTTTTTGCGATGACATCCTGTGCATCACCCTTGCGATAGCTTATCATTTGAAGCAACTCACATCATTATTCCGTCAGATCCTGCACTCTGCTAGAAGTGGGCAGAATTGTTAGATGTTATGTTGTTAGACGTTCCCGTACTTTTATAGTACTTATGCAAGTTCAAGTATTCAGGTACAGTTTATATCACCGCAACTAGTCGGGTCGCAATCACTCGGTATTCGCCTACCGTGTTCCCACCGGTGACTGTTTCCTTCCTAAATTGATCGAAACTCTATCATCATTGGCAGAACAAGGCAGCCGAGGACGCGCTCATGCCGCAACGCTCTCGCCGCTCCGGACTGGTCATAATATTAGGTTGGCTAATAAGTAATGGCCGTTTTTTTCAATTGAAAAATTTGTTCGAAAAGTGAAAAGTTTTGCAAGCAAGTTATAAGTTATATATACATCTGATAGGAAACTTCTCAGAAAGATATAAGAATATCAAAAAAGCTTTGGTTGAGGATATAGTTTTTGTGAATTTTTTAGTCGTTGAAGTTGGAAGTGAAGTCGGCGAAAATTAGCATCTTCGACAACTGCCTCTATTTACGTCTACTCGAAGTGCTAAAATCGCTTAAGCTGCTCCATACATTCGGAAAAGGTTGAGGTAGAAGTCTCAGCAAGGGAATCTCAATAGGGACGCTTTATAGAAACTAATTTCAAGAATTTCAAAGTTGGCAACCTTCACCTTGCCAATATTGGGCAGCTCACGTCTGTTCCACCTGAGATTTCATGCTAATAGTTGAAATAATTGAATTTGAAATTGATATATTCAATACACGTCAGAAGCTTTGCTATTAAAACGTATATCAGCATTGCTTGCAAAATGTTTTACTTTATGAACAACATTTTTCGAATTAGAAAAAAACGGCCATTACTTATTAGCCAGCCCACTGCTAGTGGGCTGGCTAATAACTGCTAGTGGGCTGGCTAATAAGTAATGGCCGTTTTTTTCAATTGAAAAAATTTGTTTCAAAAGTGAAAAGTTTTGCAAGCAAGCTTAATATCGTTTAATAGCAAACTTCTCGTAGTATTAGAATATCAAATTCAAATTCAATTAATTCAACTATTAGCATGAAATTTCTAAATAGAGGCAGTTGTCGAAGATGCTAATTTTCGCCGACTTCACTTCCAACTTCAACGACTAAAAAATTCACAAAAACTATATCCTCAACCAAAGCTTTTTTGATATTCTTATACTACGAGAAGTTCCTATATGAAATGATATATAACTTGCTTGCAAAACGTTTCACTTTTGAACAAATTTTTTCAATTGAAAAAACGGGCCTTACTTATTAGCCAACCTAATATTATGAACTATATGTATAGTATAGTATTTGTGTCGCAGCAAAAAATTATTAGGTTGTTCGAAAAGTCCTGCGACACTTTGACCAAGTTTTTCGGACTAAATTTTCAGTCACTAAAAGACATCTCCAATCTACAAGGTAATCACCACTAAGGACTAGGACTAGTGCCCTTCTTTTGCACAGCTTCTCATTTCCATTCTTATAGAACTACGGCAACTATGATAAGAAGAAGAGGTGGACCTCATTTTTGAGTAGACGTCGATTTTCGGAATTTTTGCCTTCTTAAGGATGAGGTAGGGATCAAAAAAGGTAGTAGTTAGAGACTGCTAACTTTGATGAATAAGCTGGGTATGGTCGCATTCTCAGATCAAGATCCACGATCTTTTGGTGTGGCCTGATCCTAACATGCGGTCTTCGCATTGCCGAGCGGTAGAGAAAATTGAGTATTTGAAGAAATTCCAAGCCGCGTGAACGTCATGCCATGTTGTGAGGTGGTTAGGGTGACGGTAATCCTTACGTTATGCTAGTATTACCCAGAGAGTACGCTTTGAAAATCCCACCAATTAACCTCACTGAAATCTTTCATCCCAGCCAACATACTGCTTGTGGCTGCTGGCAATCTACTTTTCGTGAGAGATCCTGCGAGGAACATGTGCAAGATGTACGCAAGGACCCCACCACTCTCTACCAACCACAAGATCTCACAAATGTTCCTCCAGTGTGTACAAGGAAAAAAACTCAGTCACGGTCATTCGGTATGACTTGTCAGAGGGGTTCAACTCATGAGGCATCCTTCATAAAATTTTTTCCGATAACCGAGACTGCGGAGAAGCATGGCAGTTGTCAGTTAGGTGGAGCCTAGAGAGGTTGCCAACTTACTGGTGGTTACGTTCGGCTGCGCCTCAAGAAGCTTGAGTAAAGGGCCGTAATCTGCTGCCTTGGTGGCCGACCTATACATTGCCTACTTCCGAGTTGAATAAGTCCAGCCTGGAAGCGCTGATGCAAAAGGAACTCTCTGCTATGGCAAGCGATATCCTTCCTCAAGACAGCGTAAGTGTTAGCTTCCTCGACTATGGCGGAGTTGCCCTACAGGAACTCATAATATGGGATAGGTCGAGAGATACCTCAATTCTCTGCAGAGTATTTTAAAGCATTGAAAATCTGTCCGATCCGGAAGCCATGACTTATACCCATTATCCAGAAAACCGCCAGGAGACAATCTCCACTAATCAGAGATAAAAACATTCAAAATGATTTTTGGTCTTTTTCTAGAATAGTTTAAACAAAGTGTCGCAGGACTTTTCGAACTACCTAATAGTAAATTATTGAACTTATGAGCGCAATCTGAGTTCAGTGACGCTTCCTTTTCTCCGTGACTGCGCCTCCAGACTCTGCCTTCAACGCCCTCCTTTCAGTAAAAAAACGAAGCTGCAGGATGAAAAAGCATGAAAATAGCCACTTGTACGGTCGTAGAGTTCTTATCGGGGAATTAGCTGTGCGGATGGGGCCATTGGAGATCGAGTCAGTTAAGCATCTACCCTAAAATCCCATAGATAAGAGCGGTTTGTGCTAGAAAATGAAAATTGACGTTTGTATACGTTTTTTTGGCGTTGTGTGCTCATGATTATCGCAATAATAGCCTACAACTCTACCTTTATTCTTACTGTTTTCTATACTCTTTCTATCCTGTATCACCTGCTATGAAACGTCGTAAATCGTATACAGCAGCTTTCAAGCTAGACGCCGTCAATTATCGTGATTTGCATGGAACCTTGGCAGCGGCTCGTCATTTTGAAGTCACTGAAGCAATGATAAGAAAGTGGGTTGTTGATCGACAAAATCTTCAAGAGATGCCAGCAACGAAGAGAGCCACACCGGTAAATTTTCACCGGTAAATTAGCCGCTCTTATCTATGGGATTTTAGGGTAATTTCTATCTAAAACAGTTGGCACCTTTTTTTTGGGCTTTTTTCTTCATTATCGAGTTGCTGAGAACCTTGTCTTCTACCTCGTCTTGTCTTCTAGCCCAGTATGTGTGATGGTGAATAGTCGTGTTCTTTTTTGAGTTCTCTGTTTCTTTCTTTATTTTTCTGCCTCTATTCGATTTGAACTCTTACCGCTCTCAAAGCCAACTCCTTGCTGCGTTGCAATAAAGACTGTGACTGCATCACAACACTCTTTTACAATCTGTCGATTCCGACATTAGAAGAAGGACACGTCTTGCGCATGTGATAATTTCTTGTAAAAATAGCTGCACAAAAATGCAACACAAGATGCAATGACTCCAGACAATCTCCTGAGTTATACTCGTTGAATTTTGATCATATAACTGTCAGAATTCATGACAGTCGTGAAGAACCGTAGATTATGGCATGCCAAAGCTGCAGTCTAGTTTGAAATCCAAATAGGGCTTCAGTCGATACTTGTGGTACTTCACCTGAAAGAGAGGCAAGGTGAGAAACTTCTCAAAAGCAGCAACGGCATGACCTTCCCCTGTAGACAAAGGATACGAGCACTATTTACCGCCCAAACCAGCCCCAACCATCCAGAATTGAGCCAGTTTTTGACCGACTTTTTTCTCCGTGGACAGATTTGGCTCAAATGTTGTCTCCTGGGGGTTTGACCTCCTGAATACGAATATCACATTCGCTTAGCCCGAAACCTCCTGGCGCCCGCGCCATAGGCGCCGGTGATTTGGGGTATCTTGGCGCCAGCGTCTGTAGCGCGGACGCCATTAGGTTTCGGGCCAAGCCGATGTGATATTCGTGTTCAGGAGGTCAGACTACCACAGGGAACAAGTTTTCAGCGAATTTGGTGATTTAGGGTATTTTGGCGCCGGCGCCTGTGGCGCGGCGCCAGGAGGTTTCGTGCCTAGCGGATGTGATATTCATGTTCAGGAGGTCAAACTACCCAGGGAACAAATTTTCAGCCAATTCTGCCAACGCAGAAAAAAGTCGGTCAAAAACTGGCCTGTTTTCGGAAGATTGGGGCAGTAAAGGGTAAATAGTGCCAGGATACGGCCAAACGTTGCCGCATACTGTTGTACTTGATTTGTCCTGTTGTTGTGGAACCCTACGCGCTCACCCTGTGCTGCCCTCTGGCCTCCTCTCATTGTTGGACCAGTCATTCAATATACTTTCCATGGCGGGGTACGTAATTGGGATAGCTTGTAATCGAACTGATGGTCCAGTGTAGACCAAAACCTCGCTACATTCATTTCAAATATGTAGCATTGGCAGCTATTCTTTTCTTTTTTCTTTCCTCCACACTTGGCTTTCGTGGCATCCTTGTATGCCTATTAGAACTCAACTACTCAGAATATCCAATCGCGGGCTTTGCTCTGAATAGAGTGGGTCATTCGATTGAAATTTTTGTGCAGGGTCTTCACCACTTTTGAGGTTATTGGAATACCGACCGCAAACCACCACACAGCCTCTCCTGTGGACAGCATTATGCTCTGATCATTTGCTCTGCATCAACTTATCAATCAGTGATTTATTCTGATAGCAATCTTATCCCATCTCCTCTTTTTCCCATTCACCACACCTATAATGCTCACTAATAATCCTTTCTGTTTGTCTGACGTGCTTCAAATTGAAAAAAGAGCTCACATATGGTTGCTTTTCGTACTCCTTCAAATCCCATATGTGATTGATTTGTCCAAGATGGGTACGATTGAATATGAGCTCGTGCATACAATCCACAACGCCAAAGTCGATCGAAGGCATCATCTGAAGAGCACTTAATATCTTCTCTAAGAAGTCACTGTACTTCTTACTTTGTTAGCCATTAACTTCGGATGCTTAGCGAGCCAGACGAAATCCTCTACGCCAAAAACACATACGAAGTGACGATAACGCTGTGAACGGCATTTCAATTTGTCACTGCCGGCCCAGGTTTCTGTCCTGAAATGAAATTTCTCTAACTCACTTCATACACCTTGCACTTATGTCGTAGACGAGCGCTGCTAAAACTCAGTACAAAGCAGGAGGGTGTGAGAAGTTCCAGAGAATTTGATTAGAGTCGAGTGCATAATTCAGGGCGATGCTCGATTCACACTTGACACGTTGACGACAACGCGGGTTTTTACTTTTCGGCCTCGTGGGACACGCGCGCTTTCTTGAACGCCACAAGCGCGGTACGCATACAATTCAAGCCGTCCCACGAAGCGCTTTTTTGGAGATTGGATCGAAAAACCTGGTTTAGAGGTGAAGTAAGTCAATTATTTACTATGGAAAAATCTGGGCTGGCCAACTCTCTTTGCACCTGACGAGCAAACCAAATTCAAGAGCTTATAGTGCTCTTTGCACAGGATATCTTTGCTAAACTTGTGTACTGATCTATTCCATGAACCACGTGCTGTACGAGTATACTAAGGACTGACCTATAGAACAGTACAGTTCGCAGTAACACAATTTCGGCGAGTTATTCTATTAACATGCATGCACTGCTAGATGCTTGAGATGGCGGCTTGGAACTTTGAAAAAAGATCATTCACGATGTTGGTGATCAATCAAGATACCTTAGGTAACTTAGAACTTATTAACGTAAGAAGTTCGCTAAAATTACAACAGCCAGGAGACAGTCTATTCAGTTGTTATGCCATTCGAAAGCAATTAATTCTCCTTATTGGGATTCACAGTGTGGTAATTTCTAATTAGTACTGCACATAAAACGACTACATACCCCAGTAGTGCTGCGAGGCAAGTCTGCTGTTTCTGACACTTGATAAGGAGACCCTTCTCGCTTGAGAAGAAATTTGTTTTTTATGAGTGAGAGTCTTCCTTTTGATTCTCCTCCTTCCATCGAGATGATGTGTCTGGTGTTCATAAATCCTCAGAGAAGCAGATCGTGAGTACTTCATAGATAGAGCCCTTCTTCGTACAGTGTCTGCAATCACACGATCTTTTCGCAATTTGATTGTGAAAGGGCGACGAGATGGCGTCGATCCGCTGTAGCGACCCCACCAGCTTGGTCGTAAGCCCACTATTTAAAAAAATGGAAGCCTTCGAGAAAGCTTCAAAGGCAGCGCCGCGTTCATTTGATGTTCCTACGCCCTCCTTCAGATATCGTAGCTTTGTCGACAAGGGTGGAGGATGTACTAATTTCGCAGCTCAAAAATACGAGAGGATGGCGCCACCCGCTTGTGAAGAGGATGCCGCCCCGCCCACCTGGCTGCCATAACTGCTTTGGCTTAGCCTTTAAAGGCTGAGCCCGCTTTCAAGAATAATGAGTTATGGAGCTCATATAATACGTGATCCAGTAGTGAAAAAAAAGCAGAAAAAAAATCATGGAAAATGCCCTATATAGAACCCTATGCTGGCCAGGTGGGGGGCGGGGCGGCCGACTCTTCACTAGCGAACGGCGCTATCCTCTCGCCTTTTTGAGATGCAAAACTAGTACATACTGCATCCTCATAGGGAGGGCTATGATATCCAGAGAGGGCGCCGGCGAATCAAATGAACGTGGGCGCTGCTTTTAATGTTTGGCGGGGAAGTTCTGTCACTTTTCAAATTACGCTTTCTTTTTATAGAGAGCCGTGTATGATTGAAAATATACAGCAGTTTTAATGCTGACTATTGCGGGGTTCTTGCCAGTCCCCTCATGGATGCCATCGCATCACAATGCAGGCCGGCGCGACGCAAAGTTGGACATCATCTCAATTTTGACTTGGGCTCGGGTGTGGAGGTTTTCTTGTCTGTATAACGGCTGAGTACGGGAGGCAATTCGCATTTGGAAGGCAATTTCTGGGCAACACCCGTGCAGGGGGAGAGCAAGCCAGCTCTATTGCATGAAGTACGGCTCGAACTTTTTTGGACGGACGGCTGCTGAGCTGTTCAAAATCTTCCGGCACAGCGACCAGCACTTCTAAGCACTGGTTCTAGTTTTAACCTGGATCCTTATAACCGAAGTTATGGTCCATGCAAAGATGAAAAGTTGCATCAAGACTAATGAAGAAAGATTCTCTTTGTTAGTCTTGATGCGACGCTGTGGGTCCTCCTTCGGACTAGCTAAGTACTTGCCATGTGGAACATTTCAGATAGGCTGCACTGTCACGTTGAAGACGGACTGTGCGGAGAATTTTTTCCCTCGATGGTTTGCTTCAGATCTCGTAGCTGCTTCGCGCACGGGTTGACCGAGGAAGCAGCTTCTTCATCCACCACGATGGTTTGCTTCAGATCTCGTAGCTGCTTTCGCGCACGGGTTGACCGAGGAAGCAGCTTCTTCATCCAGCACTTTCATGACCCGCAGCTCCCTCAATCTGAGTTCACAGGTAACCCAAACCTCACTTCGTCATCAAAACTGTAGGCTCCCGCTTTGAAGCATTAGCTTCGGGTTGTCTGATAATCGAGGGCATCGTACTTGATCAGCTTTATTATTCTGGCATCTACAGCTATCATGCTGCGTCAGGGTGGTTTAAGAAAGAGTTCGAGGAAGTGCTTGGAGGTGTCGTTGCCGATGGTAGCGGATAATATTCTTGTCCATATTGGAAGAAGAAGAAGAAGAAGCAGGAGTCAAGCGAGTAGCATTACTAGAAAGATCACTCCTTGTGGTATACAATCCTCGTCATTGCGGACCGGTGGGGCGTGGCTGTGCAGATGCATTTGCTGCGCGTTTGGCAAAGTCGTTCTGCACCAGTTTTTGAAGCGAACAAGTGCATTACTGTATTATATCCTTCGTATTACTCGTTTTCTACCACTTTTTGTCGCATACGCGTTGCAACAAAAAAGGCTGAGAACGGCTTCAACAGTGTGCGCACTCCTTCTGGCTGACACGCCCCACCGGTCCGCAATGATGAGGACTGTAAGTGCTCACATCATCAGCTACCCCGCTTCAGGTAATGTGTAAGTATTTTGAGTTCGAAAAAGTATGACATAACTTTCCCACCAGCCTAATAATACTCTTCCTCTCGCTTAGCTCTGCGGTTAGTTGCCCTGTCTCAGTGTCTGTTCCTTCACAGTTTTTGGCTTGGCTGCTTGGTTTTTATAATGCTTACAGTCAAAGGCAAAAAAAGAGAGCCTTACTGAAGACAATGGAGACCGTAAAATCTTTTTTTTCAGTCGTTAATGGGTCAGGTAGCATGAATTCATAGTTTACAGCGTCGCACACAAGCTGTGGTAGCAAAACGTGTCATGGAGAAGACAGCATACAGAAATTCTTGTTTTAGTCAGTTATTGTGGAGAAATAGTAGTTTTCTCGACCCAGTTATTTACTTTTCTAGTATGAGATTTCTTCCTGCCATTGACCATCTTCTGCATTGATAATTGACAGCAGATTCTCACATTCCACCATAGAGAGAAAAATCACTCATGTTAAACCACAAGAATGACTGGATACAAGGGACGTTTGTTCATGCTGGGAACACATCACGAAATCTGAGACTTTATTACTTAACGCTGGTCACCCACCCATTACGCCGTCACGTAAGCTTCTAAGACGCCACGATTTAGAAAAATTACCAATAAAGACAAAAGGCACGCTCACCTGGGACGTGTATCATATGCCATATGCCGCAGTAGCAGACCCCCAGCCGTTGAAGCGTAGTGCCCCCTCCCCCCCCCCCCCCCAAACATGCGCGGTATGGAGCTCCAGGAGATGGGATATGCTAATTTCTCCATAATCTGCCTTAGAAGCAACTCACGTCGCAGACACGCTGCAAACCGCCACCACATCCCGGCCACATCTGCTACGAACGCCTTCCGCACAACGCGTATCGCGCGCGGCGATTCTGGCCCTGGCCAAGTCTCGTGGCTTGCACTTTATGCGATGAAAACGCAAACTCCTATGCGGATAACAACTGAGGGGTTGCTCTTGCTGAAAACTTGAAACATATGATGACGAGGGATAGTACTGAAAAGCAACTCACAGAAGTCTTACTAAAAACCGTTCTTCCAGAGAGCTTCATTTTGCTTCCATCCTTTTGTCTTACGCATAGGAATCATTTATGATACGTATCGGTTTTTTTCATACATTGAAATGTTGATCAAACCTCCAGCATGTCCTCAACAGATATACTGACCTTGTTATAAAACCAATCACGCTTCCATTTTTCACGCAATGCGCAGTGAATCTTCCAGGCATATTGAGACCATCACTCACTTGCAGCGTTGGAATGAGAACCTCATCAACGCCAAGTACCTAAACGGTTGACTCTATGTCTCTCTCTCTCAAAGGACTTAGCGTGTGATCACAAATAAACACTGAATATGAGCGCAGTTGAGCATGGAGAATGATCGGTTTCTGGTGAATTTGATTACTGAGACAGCGAGACAGTACGACTGTAGACATACGTTACGATCAAGCTGTTCAAATGTTTTGGTGAGATCTATGGTGTTCACCATCCAGTCGACAGCAGCACGTGACAGCGATGCATGCACCGCACCTCGCGCAAAGGTGAGTGATGCGTTCAGTTGAGATGGTGTCATTTGACTTTCTGAAAGAATTTACCCTTTTAGAAGTAAGTCCAGTAAGTTTGGAAGAAAGCAAACTGGCAATTTTTCTATTGTTGCACTGCAAGGCTGCAGTGATAGTCTGCACCGCAAAATGAGGGTGCTGGTTATCCAAATGCCAGCTCCCATATCAACAAAAATTTGGTCTTGACTCCACTATTGGTAGCAGTTCTCTCAATGCTCTGCTTCGGATAGTGGTGAGAATATGCTGCTGAATGCTCGAAATGGTGAAAATTTGTCACTGTCGGACTTTGGAATAGGGTAAACAGTTCCAAGAGGATAGACGACTTGAACATACATAGAAGATTTGAGACGAATTGTTATATAGAAGATTTGAGACTAATTGTCACATAGAAGATTTGAGACGAATTGTCTAGACATCCGAAATTTCGTCGAAAATCCTGTAGAATGAAAAACATCAACGAAGACGCCGTGAATTTGCCTGTATTAATGCAGGGTTCCAATCACGATCATGACATTTTTTTTCGGGCGCTAGTAGGCATCGGCAGACGCCAACTCGCCGCCACCTTTTTCATATCATCGATATAAACACCCACATCAGAGTAATTTGAAGTCCTCCTTTTTAATGTGGTATCCATCGTTGGACGACGCCATCTGGTGTCAGAATGTATTCGGTGCCACTTGGCGCCACGCCTTTCCCTTCTAAACTTGTCACGAACATGACATCACTTCATGATGGCAGCGCATTTCAGGGCTCTGCTAAGGCAGAGCAAGGGAGCAGAGCTTAATGTCGTCTCCCGAGCGTAGCCTTGCAGAGCACAGACAAATAGCGCCATATTGATCCAGAGCCTGTAATCAATTCACGTACGTGGGACTCCAATCGGGATGCGAGCGCATATTGGCATGGCTGGAAACGAACGTTTGCGAAATTGCTGCCAACTGACGCCAAATGGCGCCAGCTTCAGAAAAGAGTGCTAAATTCGTGAAACTCACATCGTAAAACGAACATAGAATACAAGTTTTCACCGGAGTTTGGAGAAGTTGGTAACATCAAACTGGCGCCCATCAGCACATGACGCGCCGGAGCGGAAAGCGGACTTCATATTCGCAATCGGGGTGTTGAGCTACTCTTGTAGATAATGTTTCAGATGGAAAAGCAACTTTCAAAATTCTGCGATAATCATTAATTAGATAGTATCTTTTCTTTTGTAGGTGATGATATCATCAACTCAGCATCTGTATAGCCTGAAAAAGGTAACTTGAATATTTATATTGAGGAACGTCGCTCGGACAAATTGAGAAAAACGTAATGTTTTCTATAGTTCTATAAAAAACTTGTGTTCCGGCGGTGGAGGATATGGTCCCAAGTGAACATCTCGGTGCACACACCAGTGTCGAGCACAGGGTCAAGGCTCTACGGAGGAACTCTCAACGATGAAGTCATATGAGGCTCGAAAAAAGGGGCGGGGTAATTAGAGCAGTCAGTAGTCAACAAAGCCGTGACATCTGATTGCAGGATAAGTGTTCAAAGCCGAGGTATTATAGTGACACTGTGGATGACCCAATCGATTAGGAGCTTTTCGTGTGCGATAGACTTTTCAGTGAAACTGTGATTATAGGCTGTAGCTAAGACATTTCTCCCTACATTTCGTCCCTGTTCTACAGGAATTTGTTGGGAAGGAGTTACATATGTCCTTTCGAACAGCGACAACGTGCAGCAAGCAGTTTCCTCATGCTGAAGAAGAATTCTCGAAGATGGATTTCTCAAACAGTAGATTTTCATAATTCGTACGTGGCTTCGTACTGATCAAAATCTTCCAGCACATCGACCAGCACTTCTAAGCACTGGTTCTAGTTTTAACCTGGATCCTTATAACCGAAGTTATGGTCCATGCAAAGATGAAAAGTTGCATCAAGACTAATGAAGAAAGATTCTCTTTCGTTAGTCTTGATGCGAAGCTGATGGTCCTCCTACGGACTAGCCAAGTATTATACTTGCCATGTGGAACGTCGACACGCTACACATATTAAACTAGTCCTATTACATAATGCTCATTTGAAATCTGGATTGTTACTCCATTTTCTTTTCACTTGATACAAGCATAGGGATGGGTTTGGATACACACCCAAATGGGACCTACCGACAGGTCAATTTTCCTGAACGGGACTCCTCTGCAAACATTGTCACGCTGCTCACACTAATCTATAGCTACTCGTGGGTAAGCTGCGTTGTTCATCATTTCAGTTGTGCACTAGATAAGGTTCTTTTAATATTATCATTCATTGAGACTTGTTTGTTATGTTTAAAGCGTGAAGGTAGAGCAGGCGTCATAACACTGACACGCACAAAAAACACTGACGTCTTCTGAATGCACTGAAGATCTTTCAACTGACAAAGCGCGTCACAATGTATTAACACTTGAAATTTCCTGTTGCCTTCAACAAACGTGTCGTACCGTTTCGATAGAATTTGAGTGAACGAACATCCCATCTCAGCGAGCTCATTGTAAGCGATATCCTTCACATGGTCTCATGTGCACATCGTTCGCTCCTGCGAGCATGTCCAATATAGAAACAGTTTCATACACAGTCTTGATCATGACGTCATAGTTCTGAAACTGAATGCAGGATGTCTCATCTAATATGCACGGAATTCTGCGACGAACTTATTCATTTCCAAGAATCCACACAACCTGCATTAGTATAGCATATCCCCAGCTTTTGTACGCCATCACCGCTTTCATGCATTCGTAGTGTGCGCGAGTTCCATTTATTCCATTCCTTCCCAACCGCAAAACGCTCTGAAGAAGAAGTATTCGTAAAAAGGCCGTATAACATTGTTTGAAGGCTACATAACAGTGATCCTGAAGAGAGTGGGAAGCCCAGCTAGAGCTCTTTCCGGATTCCTTGGGAAGTGAGCACTCCAAAAAAGCACCGCTTGGAGGATTGGATTAGACCAGTGCAATCGTGCAGGTAATGCTGCCTAATGAAATACGGTTCTGCTATCTTACTTGAACTGCTGTTTTGCAAAGGGGCACCTCCATTCTAGTCTCACCGCTTCTCGAGCAATCTCTTTATCCTAGCTGACCCCTTTACCTTGCATATACCCCTCTTTACTTTTACCCCTATTCTTCCAGCGACTCCAATACCAACCATCCACCAGCAAGAGCATGGATTTCAGAATCATAGATCGAGTCACCTTCTGGCCATCAGTTGATATGCAGCATAACTCGAATGTGTATATGAAAATCTTCCTTTCCTCTCTATGGTGATAGCGCCAGAGATTGCAGCGTTTTGCTGGAACCATTTATAGAATTTCCATAACCAGCCAACCTTTAGGAACAAGCACATTGGGAAGGCATTTCGCGAGTGCTTCTATCCTCTGTGTGAATTCTTGCTTTGCTTTATAATCGATAGAATAACAAAAGATATTCTGCGGATGATAGCTTGATCTAAGTTCATCCTCGAGGAATTCGTAACTCTGGAAGGAGCGCATAAGGTAGTATTTAGGTATTTCGCTCGTGAAGGTTTCAAAGTGTACCTCATATACTATGCGTATATGCGCTACTCCAAATAGCAGTTGATCAAGTGGCTTCGGAGGAAGCACTCGAGCTCGAATATGTTCGCAGCTCATCGACAGTCCTTGATCGGGCAGCTTAGTACGTGATGCTGCCATTATCTTCGAATAGTTCCCCTGCAAAATGGAACTCATAGAAACGACCAGCATAACCTTCGATGAAATAACCTACCTTATCGTCATACAGAAGCCTCTCACAATTAATGTGCATTGTTTCCGCTTTTCTCTGGAAGCGTACCATCTTCTGTTGCCCATAGTGTATCCTCTGGAAGAATGTTCTTCATCCACGAATCTGCGGCATGCCATTATGCTTGAACTCTGTCACTATATGAAGCAGCACCTATCCACGCAATATGGCTGAAGAAATTCGATATTTATAGCCGTATAACGATATTTATAACCAACACATAAACCTGTAGCGGTTCAGGCATAGGCCGCCGTGGATGTGTGTGTGTGTGCGTGGTCGATCGTATATTCATATCTTCATTTAATTTACTGTTAGGTTAGAGAGATTAATAAATGATAGGGGGAGTGCGATGCGACAGGAACATTATTGGTGGCTGACAAAAAAATCACAATAACTGATAAGACTTCATGAATGACGTCCGAAGGGAAGCTTCACCGAAGTGGTAGCGCATGCCGAAGCACAGTAGAAATGTGGTTCCACAATACTGTGTTTTAGCTGTATGCCGTATGTAGGACCGGCCTGAATGCGCTATAAATGGAAGTTCTTTTAGACTTCCGCGAACGCCTAGCCACAGGGTCCCACAAGCCTTCACAATGCTGTCGGTCGGTGCTTCACTGAGTACTACTCGATACTCCTCACCGAACCGAACCGCGTCGGCGAATAAAACGAAGAAGGCATACCTGCAGTGAGCGGAGCTAAACAAAAACTACAAATTTAGGTTCGAAAAAGCCCGAAAACCGGGGACGGAAAAGTTGCCAAGGATCAGAAAAGAGCGGGCGGATTCAGTGGTGTAGAAGAAACTGCGGTGGATGTGGCTAGCAGTAAAAATCAGTATTTCAGTTTTAAAACGGCTCCGAGAGTCTGATGCGTAAGCTCTATGAATTGTAGGTTATCGATATCAACCGAAATTACCGGTTTTCATGCAAATGGACAAAATGAGGCTTTTCACAGACGTACAAGGAATCCATGGAAAATGTAGGCTCTAGCGCAGAGGACTACTTAAAGACACATGGTACGCTCAACACATTGAGGGTGTATGAGACTATCAGCCCCCCAGCTGTCGATGTGTCGTGGTCCCCCCGCCCAAAACTGCACGGGGTCAGAGTACGGGGCCGTGGGAAAGTCGTAATTCCTTGCTACACCGCCCTCACGTTTATGCTAACACCATCCGCGCGGCGCGGTCGCGTGCAGCTCTCTTGGCTTTTTGCCAAGTCCTGTAATTGCGCTTTGGAATACAAGTACAACGCAATTTCTTTATGCGGATAACATTTTAGGTGCTGCAAAATAAGAACCGAAGATGATGACAAGGGCTAGAACTCAAGAGCAACTGTGGTGCTTCTGCAATATCCCTCAGAGGCCGCGCATTCCCACAGAACATGACAATAAAAACGGACAACATGACAATAAAACATGACAATACAAGCAAAACGCAATTTCCTAACATTTGAGGTATTGCTCATGCTTCAAAGTCCGAATAGAAGGTGATGAAGATGACAAAGGCTAGAAATGAACAACAACGAATGTAGATGTAAATAAAACAAAATTGAAAAAACTAAGGAAACGCAATAAATTAAAATCGCGTGTGCATTTCTGCGATCCGGCTCGAATCCGGCTCTAATGCTATAGAAATACTTCAAACTAACGAGTGGGACGCTTAGGCCGTTTTTATTTTGATGTTTTGTGGGAATGCGCGGCCTGCGAGGGCTGTTGCAGAAGCAGCACAGTTGCTCTTGAGTTCTAGCCCTCGTCATCATCTTCAGTTCTTATTTTGCAGAACCTAAAATGTTATCCGCATAAAGAAATTGCGTTGTACTTGTATTCCAAAGCGCAATTACAGGACTTGGCAAAAAGCCAAGAGAGCTGCACGCGACCGCGCCGCGCGGATGGTGTTAGCATAAACGTGAGGGCGGTGTAGCAAGGAATTACGACTTTCCCACGGCCCCGTACTCTGACCCCGTGCAGTTTTGGGCGGGGGGACCACGACACATCGACAGCTGGGGGCTGATAGTCTCATACACCCTCAATGTGTTTGAGCGTACCATGTGTCTTTAAGCAGTGAAACAGACAACGTGAAAATTGATTTTGGTCGCGAACTCTGTACAATCATCTCTGTAAATGAAAGGACGTGTGACTGAGCTTGACACCGTAATTCGTCTCCTCGAATGCGGCACAGTCCACGCAGCGTCATTTTTTTTCTATAGTTTGCAGGGATTACGACTGCATGTAGGGCTGTAGCAACAGATTCAATGTACAGGTACTATATTCGAGAATATAACCGGATAATTCAAGGTCATTTGTACCGGATAATTCAAGGTCATTTGTATAGTGGGACTCTTTTTTTCTTTTTTAGAATTGCGGTAATCTTTACTTCCCTAATCCGCCTTCATAGGCACGATTGCTTGGTCCGAGCAGAGTTTATCACGGCATATTCGTGGTCAAAATATGGGAAAAAAATAATAGATTCGTAGTCGCATAAGTAAGGCATCAAAATAAGAGTCTTTGCGGAATGGGGTGCCTCTGATCGCACATTTTGTCAAACTGTTCACTTGCACGATCAAGATGAATTCAATTGTTCAAAAACCATCACGCTAACATGCACATCACAAACTCGGAGCAGAAAAAGTGGACAACATCAACGAAAAACGAGCCCTCATTAGTCAGGTCCGGTCGTTTTGTTCTTTTATTTTCTCCCAAATGGCTGTATTATTACGCACTTGTTCACCCACTGGCCCGTCCAAATTTCTTGTTGCACTCGAACTCCTTATAATTGATGGAACGCTTCCACCTACAGTGAACAATTAAGACCAACCGAGCAACAAGCAAATGCAAGTCTAGAGCATCATATCTTGAAGGCAGTTGGCACGATAAGTCCTTAAAGACGAGTGATCAGTACGGCAGGGCGGAATTCCGCGTCCCTGAGAGGCGCTGCGCAGCGCCCTTCCCAAGGAAGGTACCCTTATAAGGGCCCTATCAAGCTACAACATACCGACCCGAACGCCCACCGCCCGCCCGCCCACAAATGGACGACCGTTCCTGACGCTCGTATTGATTCATTTGCTAAGCAAATAGGGGATTGGTATGAAGCGGCCGCGGTGCTGCATGAATATATTACACACATGCAGCCGTATCTTCGGTAGCGGTTATTGGCAAGATGCCTACGGGAAACTCGTCCGAAATTGATTTTTAAGTCACTAAGAACGAAGGCTTTTTCTTCGCAGGATTTTGACCGTTTCACTCCGTTCTTTCGCCATTTTCTCACTGCTAGCATTTCAAGTTGAGTGCCGAATTATCGTGCCAATTGCCTTCAAAAACTCGAATCGTTTTCAGGCAGTCCTATAGAGAGACAGTTGTATACTGGAAAATTAGAGAACTGCCTTTTAGAGAGATGGACACTCCGTTCGAGTTTGTGCCAGCTTCAAAAATACAAAATTTGGGGTGTGTCGTGTAGTTCTACAACGGAGTGTATACGACAGCTAAGTTTGGCAATTTGCAGACTTTTTCCCGGACAATCCGACAAATTCTTTCTGGGAAGTGTCAGGAGAAGATTCGTCCCCCTGCTCTCGAGCGGGGATCGCCATTGGAGCCTGGCGATTACGGAGAAAGGGGTCGTCCACTGTAGCCGACTTCTAGATAGCAAATGTAGAATAAAATGGCAGGTTAGATCTAACTCACGAAGGCGAGCTAGATTATCGTCGCTGTGCTTCTCTCTGAGCACTCTCGAGTTGCGGAAATGGGATGTGCTCGTACAGCGCGTATATAGTGGAGGAAGTGAAGTATCTGTGCGCGTCGCAGGGCACATCGTTGTTGGGGAATCCCAATAGGGGGGGGTCGTATTTGGGCTGGGAAAAATTTATTTTGATAGTTGATTTTTCTCGCTTCACGGACGTTGTAAAGGGAGGGGGTCGTACTTGGTCATTGTTGGGAGGGGGAGGGGGGTCGTATTTAGGTTATGGCGTTGCAGTGGTTGACTTTTCGTTATTTCCCTGTTTCATGCGTACTATATACCTCTGCTCCCTGATCGACGGCTCCATTCGATAAGGAGGAACAGAGGGCCGGAGGGGGAGGGAGGTCGTACCACCCCCCCCCCCCCTCAAAAGAAAAGGGATGAACCAACCGAAGATGTGCCCTGGCGCGTCGTGTAGTCACGGGCGCTGTCCTCAAGCAACACGGAGGTGCACACTTTCGCCACGAAGATGGTAATTTCAAAAATATAAAATAGAGCCGTTCTTTAACTCTTCTACTGAGCTATTATAAGTTCGTAAAAAGATGGAACTTACTTACAACTGCTACTGGAAGATATTTCGATGGAAGCCAGAATATGGCAGCTACAATCGTTATGAACAAAGTAACAGCAGCAATAATTGATTTACGGGGCCATAACAATTTAGAACATCTCGAGTTCATTTCTTTTGCACGAGTCGGTGGAAGTGATAGCAGTAGTAGTCTCACCTGAGATGAAACCCTATAAAAGAGTGCCAGTGTTTAGGTAGCTGTACAAAGTTCTAGACAAAACGTGCTGTTCACAACCTATGAAGCATTCGCTTTTGTGGAAGCGTTCAAACCTCGACATAACAATTCAGCCCACAAGGCAAAAAAAATAACGCCACGTTCAGTTCTCTGCAGAAAAAACGACCACAGACTGTTTGCAAAAGCTTGCTAAAAGCTCTCCAAACTTCCAAAAATTGTAGGTATTGTGTAGTGGTCTGCAAACCTAGAATAATCAAGTAGTCATACTCATCAGATTTATATTGTTAACCGCAACTGTTTGGAACTGCGGTAGTTTAACAGTCAGATTAGTCCTGATGCTAACAATATTAGATCAGAATAAAATCGATTTCGTACCAGTGTTATGGTATGTTCATCCTACCATTACTTCAAAAACAAAAAATTTTCTCAGCTGAAACTCTTCCCATAGAAGTTATTCGGTGTCTTGATTACCTATATCACATCCATCTTTACCGTTATTAGCGCCATTTGGCGCCAACAGGAGCTAATTTGGCGCTACAATCTTACCCACCAAAATCGATGAAAACTTCTCGATTCTGGTGGGTAAGATTTGATTTCTCGATCGAGAGTTATTTGACGTCCTGATCAAGAATACACAATGTCTGCTGTCGCTGACACCGTCCCGCGTCGGAAGGCTCCGATTTGGCGCGTCCACCTTTTCCGCCATAATTGATGAAAGCTTGCACAATGGCGTTTGTTGATTCCCTGATCACGGAAATGACATTCACTTTTCCACACTAGCGCAGCTTAGCGTTCTGCTATGCCTGAGCCTGTGAGGGGGAGTGAGGCGCTCCCCTGACGAGCTCAGCCTTAGCAGAGTGCAGACGATCGCGCCCTGCATTGGCGCCGCGCCAAGAGTGAATGTGATATTCAGGATTAGGAAGTCTAATAAACGCCGTACCCAAGTTTTCATCGACTTCGCTGTGCTAGGTGATGGGGCCGTGGCGCATCTTGCTGCGAGCTAGCGCTAACGCCAGAAATGAATTTCATGTCCGTGATAAGGACACTGAATCACCTCGGTCAAAGTTTCAACTTTGGAACTTTTCGAACATCTGTTTCCACACTTGTTTCAAGTACTCTCTGAGCGCTCTTTTCCCCCTAGATCAGTTTTGGGCATTTTCATAAGCCCCTGTCATCCGCACGGGCAATGATACGAACATTCTGATACGCAACGAAATTATAACGGTTTCCGCGGAGTCGCTGGAAAAAAGGGAGTGTCACTGAAGTTACTTTGCGCCCAAGCTAATTTACCCTCAAGAGGAACAAGCGTGCTGCCATTCCGCTACTCTTGTATGTTCAAATTTATTGTTGAATCGAGCTAGGCGACCTCACAATCATTCCAAATGGAAGGTTGCAATGAGTCTTTTGAGGAAGGTGGCGAGGCAAAATTTGCGCTGGCACGCTCAACCGCACTAATGCCAAAAGAGAGTGTTATATTCGGAATCACATTTTGGTGAAAATTAGCTCCAGTATGTATGTTCCTATCAATTGGCGAAAAACTTGATGGTACAAACCGGCACCGAAACCTTTTTTTACCAGATAGTGCCGAGACCAAGCATGGATGTTATATTCGAAATCAGGATGTCAAATACTCCATTGTACATATTTTAATCAATTATCTGTGAAAGAGGTGGTCATGTGCTAAAAAGAATGTCATATTCGTGACTAGGGCCCTGAATACCCTTTATAGGCAATGTTTCAGCAGAAAAACTCCTTGAAGTTTTGGTTAATTATCAACTCAATTGTGCCAGCATATCAAATCCGCTTGGCTCAACACTGTCTGGCGCAAGAGTTGCAGTCGATGGGACTATATGCCTGCTCAGACGCCGCCGAGCGTGGCAAGCAGTCCAGATGGTTCCTGCGAACAGGTCTGCTAGGGCGGGGCACGTCCTGCTGATGGGATAAATTTTTAGGTAATACAACCCCTCCCCCCTCTCCCGACAACGCAATTACAGGCCTCCCCCATTGGAACTTTCCCAACGATGCGAATAGCGCCTGTGAAACAGGAAAAATCAACCATAAAAAATTTCTCTTGGACAAGATACGACCCCCCCCCTCCTTCGTAAAACGAACGAATACGACCCCCTCCTGAGGACTTCCCAACATAGTGATCCATTTTGCAGACTTATGCACCAAGTTTTTGAACTACTCCCGTCAGCTGGAGGTGATCTCAATGAGTGTGGGAGTATTCTACGACTCTGTCAATTCCAACCATAGTTCGCCGTGAGTAAGCTGGTTCAGTAAGCCTCCCGTCGAACCCAATAGGGCAATCGATGGGATGCTTTTCATTTTGGTCGAAAATAGACTCTTTTACTCTGCAGAGCGTCTCAGGCCTTCTTGAGAAACGTGGCTTTCTGGTCATTTATTGAAGTAGCCTCGGAGCTTCTGGCTTTCACTTTCGGGCGAAAAACTGCGAAATGTGGGAAATGTTGTGGGAGGGGGAGGGACCGGTCGTTTCGAGACCCTTATTTAGGTGGGGGTCGTATTGACACCATCTCTCGGAGGGGGGGGATCGTACCTACACTACCATTTTACACATCACGATGCTGTACCCTGACAGAGACCAGCCAGACAGAAGAAGTGCTGTGAACAAATAGTCAAAACAGCAAAACAACAATGTACAGCTTCTGAATATATTAACATTTTTTGTTACTGTTATCCTTTATTTTCAAAACATGTTGTCCCCCCCCTTTGTAGTCAATTCACAGCCTGTTTGTTGCAGCTGTACGTGAGCAATATGGAGGTCGCGCCGCAAAGCCGGTACCGGCCGCTGCCAGGGAAGATAAAGTAGAGTATTTTCAACAAGTAATCGGTTTCTGACGACGACTGCTCATTGGCAAAAAAGAAGAGGTGTGACATATAGTGTAGTTCGCTGCGGACGGTTGGGCGTGTCAGGCGGGATGAGTTTGGCGAGGTGCCAAACCCGTGCTCCGACAGTGTTAGAGCGAGCAAGTGGTGTGACTGTACCACATCGTTCGTATTGCTCGTTTTCTACCACTTTTTTTCGCATGCGCGCTTCAACAAGAAGGCAGAGAACGGCTTTGACGGCGTGACACACTCATACTGCCTGACACGCCCAACCGTCCTGTAGTAGCTTAGACTTCGAGTACTCCTAATAGCCCCACTGAGTACATGTACAAAATCACCTTAAGTAACGCCTCCCTGGAAAGGATTACGGCTGAACTGCGAGCATACGGCTCGCTCAAGTAAGGGCCAGAGGTGCACTGGACGAGCTTCTGGCGTTTGATGCTTTTGCTACGTGAGCTGTAGGATTGGTAACTCCAGTCGTAAGGGTTCTAAGGAACTGCAAAAGAGATTGACGGTTATCGGTCCATCAGATCCATCAATTCAAGTTTGGTGTCAGTATTTGTCACCCAAGCCACTCTGCTTATCCGTCACAGTCTCTCAGGGCACATCATTATTCGGGGATTTTGGTCAAGTCCATACGATCGAGCTGTCGAGCGGAAGTGGGTACATAGCCCATGTGGAACAGGAGAAGTCGACGGAAACACAGCGATCGGGTAAAGTTTTCCCCAAGCCAACGCCGCAAATTTCTTTCAGAAGGCAAAGACGACCTCTCCTTCCCCCAGCAACGAGGAAAGACGCCCCCCCCCCTACCCCTTACAGCGTGCGTGAGTAAATAAAAAAACGAATTGTCGAAGAAAATTTTCTGGAATAGACCCCCGACCCCCCCCCCCCCATTGGAAAATCCCCAGCGATGATGTGCCCTGCTCTCTCTCTCTCTCACTTCTACGCTCACAAACGTGTAATAGTTACTGTGATGAGCGCTCGATTTTTGTGGCACACACATATATCGGATTATTTTCGGGCACACACATACACCGGATTGAACAAGGGCTAGTTCGGCTAACGCACGATCTCGGGTGCGCTGAACGTACGGAGGCACCAAGAGGTTCAAGACCGTTTATGGGAGATTAGGCCCCACGGGTACTACCAAAACCTATCCTCTCATCGTTTCCCTCCCTTGGTTTTCCTCCCTCCTAAACGACTCCCATGACTTACGTAAAAACGTTAGCAAGTCAAATTACCTGCCAAATGGTACTGGACGAATCCGCCGCTGAAGCTGTCTGCTATGTTCGTATCTCCCGTCCCTGGGACTCTTTGATGGAACCCCTCCAGGAAATGTGCCCCAGTCCCGGTCTACAGTAACTAGACACTCCAAATGATTTTTACTAATATCGCTTACAAGGAGCAGTTACAGTATCAGAAACAAAGTCACTGGCGTTCATCACACATCACGCTCCACGCAATTATCGACGATTCATTGAAAATCCTACTAGCTTAGCGGTCAGAGATGTCAACAGTATCGATAAGAGAGGAGAGGGAATGAGACGTACTCGTTCAACTGAGAGCGGGAATGAGACGTACTTGTTCAACTGAGAGCCTGATAACAGAGCTGCATCGATAGCACTGATTTTGAGAGTCGTATGAATAATTTTGCGGAAAAAAACTTATCACTGTCTTGGACACCCAGACTCAAACACAAGCAAGCCCCGACATACTCAACAACTCAGTAGAGTACAATATCAGGTCGGGGTTAAAGTTATACACCACACTTGCACTTTTTGCGATCATTACTAGTACAGTTGATATCAGCAAATCACCATCTCGTCCAAAACTATACGAGACTATTGATTCCAGAGCCTACATCTGTGGCTCCCTTCCAAGCTTCTTCTGATCGCTCGCTTTTGCCTCTGAAAGCTTCAGCGCTCGGAACAAGTGTCAGTTAGGAGAATAAAGGTGGTTCGGTAGATTCTTCGCGAATTCAGTAAATCTGTGGCGAGTGTTCTGTCTCAAGTGAGATTCGGCATGGCATGACTTATTTTTTGCGCATCAGGCGATGTGGCTCTGACAATTCTTTTAGTTGAGTATACAAGAACTGAGGGCCCTCATAGTGAATCAGTAGGCACGTCGGAGCTTTTCTTTCTGTAATAAGGCCCAGGTTCCCCGGGCCGGTTCGCCGCACGTACCTTTCTGCACGTTTGGATATATCCTACTTCACCAACGCTTCCTAGTCGATAGCATCATACCTGCCCCTTCAAACACTATCCAGACCAGTGGTAAGGAGCGTTGATCAAGAGCACATATCAGAGAAAAGCAGGGTATTAGTTGAATGCTCAAATACACGAAAGAATGTTAGTGCATCGATACTAACCTTCTTATACCGTGTATCACAGGCACCGTGATGTGTGAGGTAGTGGTATAGGTCCGACTGACACGCTCTCCCGGAGGTGGGGGGGACGGAACCTCCCCCCACCTCCGGGAGAGTGTCAGTACGACCCCCCCCCCACCTAAATGAGGGTCTCGGCACGGCACGATTCTCCCCCCGCCCCCTTCCCTGACACCTACCTACAAAATTTCCCCCGTTTTCCAGTTTTTTTTCACCCAAAAATTCTCCTTCGAGGTGAGGGAAGGGAGGAAGGGGGGGGTATATAGTGCACATGAAACAGGAAAAATCACGCAAAAAGTCAACAACCGGAAAACCAACGCGACAAATTTCTCTCAAAAGCACCCCCCCCTCCCAGAGAAAAAGTACGACCCAAGATGTGTTTTACACAAGGATGCTGTACCCTGATCACAGGAGGCGCGCCGTCGTAAGCTGGTGCTGAGCTGGTTTGTGAAGTTTTATTAAGTTTTAAGGCACTGATCGCGATGGGCGTAGGTGGGGACTCAGTGAAGATGCACTCTAGGCAGGTATTGTGGAATCTCACGAAGTTTCGCTGAAGATAGGGCTAGACTAGCGTGCCCATTTCAGCAACCGAAGGCACGTTATTTCTCCAACAAGCTGGTGGAACACCTTCCTTCCGTGCGTCAAGTGCACAGTCTGCTGCGAAGGATATGTGTTAGTATAGGCTCACTAACCCAGCGCGTGGAAAGCATGATGGGAGCTTGTCGTTCGGCCCTGTCCACACCATTTACAATGACAGACTCCCATGTACACAATCTACGCCCTCTCACCGGTTTAGAACGGTAAGACCTTTCTCCAGCTGATTCGAGATGTGTATGTGTACAATTGAACGGTGTGTAGGCCAGCTTCGAGTAAACGCAGCCGGTTCAGTGACTGACGACATCACTCTTAACTTCTATAGATCACAAGGTGGTACAAAGTCTACTGCTATGCAACTTTCCAGTCACTCACGTTCCACTACTTGTAGATCAAGTTCTTGAATGACTGCTAGTGTTGAGTCACCTAAAAGAAGTGCCTCTTATGCTGCAAAGAAGTAGAGACTGCTATACCTGACGAGATCATCAAACTTATTCAACTGAAAATCTGCCGAAGGTATGTGAAAGCAAAAGGTATACTTTGTCCGCCACATAACTGGTGAATCACTCTGCAGAATTTGTGACAAAACTATCCAATCTATATCGTGGCTATCGTGCTTGAGGGGATGACAAGTGTGAGGACGGCAGCGTAGAAACCATGCCGACTCTCTTCTGCAAGACACACGTGTTTGCCGCTATTCAGTTGAGACTCTCACCGCCGTTGAGGCCATGCTTCCTGCCACGTTCCATTCTTTCACAATCTGTCGTTTTTGGCATGAATTAAAGAACGTGTCTTTGGGTAATATTATATTTTCTGTGAAAATAGCTGCACAAAAGTGACACACGAGACACTTTCATGACTTTGGACAATCTCATAAACACTTGTTAAACATTCATCACACAGTTTATAAATCTTGGAGAACCTTCTGATTACCATAGCTGCAATCCAATTTGAAATCCGGATAGGGATTCTGACGAAACTTATGGTAATGTACCTGAAAAAGATGCAAGAATACTCGAGGGCTGAAAGGCAACTACCTCCATCTGTGGGCGTGGCTGTAGCTATTTTGTTCCAACTGTAGCCTTCACAGACGAATTTGACAATCTCTGTAATTTATCACAAGAACTGGATTTATTAGGAAGAGCCTTGAGCATGGAAGGGACTTGAACGCGCAAGTCACGCTTTTCGAAAGGAAGCGCTATCCGTTGAGCCGTTGAGGTTGCCTCTTACCCTTCTCAGCGTATATCTAACGATACGGCTGACAATACAAGTCGCATGCTCTCTCGTCTATCCCTCACCACTCGAAAAACCTCTTGAAGCATTTGAAGCGCTCGATAATAATTCGTTCAAGTTGTAGGTCAGTTTTATGACGAAGCTGGAAAGTAAGCTCACATGTGGTTGGTTTTCGTACTCCATCCAAATCCCATATGTGATTGATTTGTCCAAGATGGGTACGATTGAAAATAAGCTCGTGCATACAATCCACAACGCCATAGTCAAAGGAAGGCATCATCTGAAGGGCAATATCCATAACATGCTCAACAGAGTAGCTGCATTCCTTACTTTGTTAGCCATTAACTTCGGATGCTTAGCGAGCCAGACGAAATCCTCTACGCCAAAAACACATACCATGTGACGATAACGCTGTGAACGGCATCTCAATTTATTACCGGTGGTCCATGTGTCTATCCTGAAACGAAGCTACTCGAACTCATGTCAAACATTGCATTGTGTTATGTGATACACTTGATAAGCACGAGGTAGTAATCTTATTGGGGATGCATGCCACTGCTGCAGTTCGTAAAAAGTGGGGTTGGTTCGAAACGACTTTGCAAGTGCGAATAGACCTACAAGTGGAGAAGTAAGTGGAAGTGGCGAATGTTGTAAACCTTATACCAGATAGCCATATGAACGCTTACACACCTCACGCACACAAGCAAAGTTTCCCGCCTTTCGCGGAAAGTATTCTCCGTTTGGTAGGAGCAATTATTCTACAGAATCGCAGAAATCGCGGATAGCTGTTTGGCAGCAGCAGAGTTTTTCTTCTGCTTTATCTTCACAATCTTTTCTCGCTGGCCCTTGTCCGCTTTTTTTCTGAATGGTCGTGTTTTTTTTCTGCGCAGGCAGACGGTTCCTGTGATCGTGTACTATCACAATTGTCTAGCCCGCCCTGCCTTGAACGCGGGACCCCATGTACTTGGAGGTGATTTTCGGCAAATCTCCACCAGCGGATGATGATACCGCAAGAGCTAGTTTCGAGATTTCTGACACGTTGATGCTAGACAACGATCGCGGTTTCTGAGATGGTCGTTCCACATCTGAGTCTGAGCTGGAGTCCCCTCCAGCTGAAGTCTGCAAGAAGAGTAAAGTCAACAGAGTCAACGGCGTCAACATTGTGAAGGCCCAGTGTTCACAAACAACAACGGCAGGGTATCATTCCTTGACGAACTGCGCACTAGATTTACTGATGATGGACGCATTCGTGTGCTTTTCAATATTTAGAATTATAAGTGCAATGGGAGAAGGGTTTTAATCTCCAAAACTACTCCAGGGGCGAGAACAGTAAAGATTGCGTCCATCCTTCCAGAATTTTTTATGTACTACTAATAGCAATATGTTTATTTTTATGTTGCACTATTACGAGTTGTAGTATGTTTACTGCATTATTATCACCTGAGTCTACAGAGTTGGTGGAAATCTTATGGTAATACAGAGAATAAACTTGGATGCACCCTTGTAGTGTTACTAAATGAATATATAACAGATGGAAGAGTAGCCCTATTGCTCTCCTCAGACACCATACTGAACTGGAGTCCGCACTGTAAATGAGATTCCTCCCTCTGCCATCTACTACGACCATATTTGAAAGCACGTTTCGCGGTTGCGAGTCGTACTTAGCGAACCTCACAAACGAGGGTTAATTCCCTAGTGAAGAAAAAGAAGAAGAAAACGATAAATAAGGGAGAAAGAAATATGAAAGGCAGCTACAACTCAGAACAGATCAAGAAGGTGTGTGAAATTCTCAAGTATTTGCTTCTCATACTGAATTCATAGCTTGTATCTCTAATTAGGAATTGTGCTTCCACAAAGCTTCAGTTTTGTCCCTCACTTTTGCCTTACGCCTAGTTATTCGTAACACGCATTAGGTTTCAGCGGCACATTTATCTGTTAAACAAACATCCATTATGTCGTCAGCATATAAACGGACCTTGTTATGAAACCAGTCATTTTTCCATTTTTCACACAATCCCCAGTGAATCTTCCGGGCATATTGAGACTATCGCTCACTTGCAGCGACGGAATGAGAACCTCATCAACACCGACAACCTAAACAGATGATCCTACTCCTGTCACTATCACGCGAAGTCACAAATGAAACCATCCGTGCAAACAGTCATTGCAGAGAAAGACAAGTTTCTGGCTCAGTTGAATAGTAGGTCAGTTGCTCTTATTTCCATTGGTCCCAGCAAAGAGGGCTGTAATTGTAGCACATCCGGATAAACATACCTGGCGATCAAGTTGTTCGAATGTTTTGCTGAGATCT